>VATE01000087.1:17381-39560 GCA_008065195.1 Metschnikowia amazonensis
GTTTTGAAATATTGGTATGAATAATTTTGAAATATTGGTATGAATAATTTTATCGCACTGGTATTCGTACCAATTCTCAAAAGTTTCGTACCACTTCGCACAATCTTTCAAACCAAATGACGAAAGGTGGCACACCAACTTTTCAGAAATCTAAATCTAGAGAATAGCCTCATATTTCCACATTAGAGAGTCTTCCAATCAAGGGTCAAAAAGGCCAAAAATGGACTCGTTTCCATGTTATCTTGTATATAAAAACTTGTATTTGGTTTGAGTAATTTTGAAAAACACTGCACCAAAATTATTCAAACTAGTGCGACAAATTATTCCAAATGACATAATGTTTCACACCAACTTTAATAGAATTCAATAATTAGAAATTTTATATTTATATACTCTTGTTGGAGTCTTTCAACCAACGGCCAAGCGGACAAAAAAAGGAGTTTCCATGTTATGTTGTATATTAAAACTTGTATTTGTTATGAAAAAGTTTGTAATGGTATGAAAAATTTTGTAATGGTATGAATAATTTTGTCGCACTGGTATGAATAATTTTGAAATATTGCTATGAATCGCACTAATTTGAATATTTTGAAATATTGCTAATAATCGCACTAATTTGAATAATTTGAAATATTGCTAATAATCGCACTAGTTTGAATACAGTGTTTTTTAAAATTATTCATACCAGAGCGAATTATTCAAACCAATTCAAATTTCGTACTCAAACTAAATGGCATGATGTCAACTTTTATCAGATATCAAAATTAGATTCAGAATTTAAATCGAAGAATTTTTATATGTATTTGAGAGTCAAGATCCAAAAGAATGAACTAGTTTCTATGAACAACTTGTTTTTGTTTGAAGATTGTGCGAAGGATCGAAATTTTTTAAATATTGGTTTGAATAATTTGAAAAATACTGTAATTTTGTCGCACTGTTTGAATGAGAAAAATACTCAAACCAATACAGTATTTTTCAAAATTATTCATACCAAGTACATGTTAGATTCTTTGATAACGTCAAGTACTTGATTCTTCATTGTATTCGTTGATAATTCCTGGAAAAGGGGAATCAGGGTTACTTATATAGACTTTCAGGATGTGGAGGTGGTATGAAACTGGTCACCCACGCTTCATGCAGGCAGTCAAAGGGAATGAACAACAAACGCCGTGATAATGAGTTAGAGACTGGCGGTAGTATGAAGAAAACTCCAGTTTCCCATGCTTGGAAATGTGAGTCCGGCTCTAGTTGCCTCCGGTCCCGCCTAGATCGACTGGCGTAGATAAACGTGTCTTGTATGAGTAGTGTGCTACTCATACGGGATCTGACGGTACAAGTTATAATATACAGCATAACATGGAAACTACTTTAGTTTTGTCCGTTTAGCCGTTAATTGGAAGACTCTAGGAATGGTACATAAGAGTAATCGTCCAAATATTTATTTTCTGATTACTGATTTTATTAAAAGTTGGTAGGAAACATTCCATTTGGTAGAATAATTGTCGCACTGGTATGAATAATTTTGAAATATTACTATGAATAATTTTGTCGCACTGGTATGAGTAATTTTGAAATATTAGTATGAATAATTTTGAAAAATACTGTATTTCAGTTTCGACCCTTGCACATTCTTCAAGCCAAATACAAGTTGTTGTATACAGAATATCATAGGAAATAGTTCAGTTTCTTCTGTTCTTACTGTTGATTGAAGACTCCAAAAGCAGTACGTAAAGCAATTCCAAATTAAGATTCCAGATTATTGAATTTTAAAAGTTGGTGTACATTATGCCATTTTTGAAACATTTGCGAAGGGTGTAAACATTTCAAATGGTTTGAATACTTGTCGCACTGGTTACAGTATTTTCCAAAATTTTCATACCAGTGCGACAAAATTATTCATAGCAGTAAAATTATTTAAACCAATATTTCAAAATTATTCAAACCAAATACAAATTATAACATACAGCATAACATGAAAACTACTTTAGTTTTATCAATTTCGACCGTTTATTGGAAGACTTCATGAATAGTATATATGAGCAATTGTCCAGGTATAAATTCTGATTACTGAATTCTATTATAAGTTGTTGTGAAACATTATGCCATTTGGTATGAATAATTTTGTTGCACTGGTTTGATAATTTTGAAATATTGGTATGAATAATTTTGTCGCACTGGTTTGATAATTTTGAAATATTGGTATGAATAATTTTGTCGCACTGGTTTGAATAATATTGAAAAACACTGTACTTTGAACTTCTTGGAAACATTTTGCGCGCTGTTGAATATTTTTCTGACTGTGATTGAATATTTTTCTGACTGTGATTGAATATTTTTCTGACTGTGATTGAATATTTTTCTGACTGTGATTGAATATTTTTCTGACTGATTGAATATTTTTCTGACTGTGATTGAATATTTTTCTGTGACCCACTGCTTAAATATTAAGCAGATGCACTACTGACTGGATGTAAAGGCTGAACTAGTCATCTAATCAACAGATACATATTTAGAAACCAGAGTGAATGAAACAGGATTAAATATAGCTCAAGGAGGTGTAGTCTGCAGGCACGTTAATTGAGGAAACTTCCTGGATGCTATATTGGTGTTTGCTTTGGTTTTTCAACTTGCGCGAATATGTTTATCTACAAATTTGATACTGTTACTAGACTAACTACATAAACCTGAACTAAGTCGTAGTAGTACATCAACTACCTGGAAAGAAGAAGTACTATAAAAACTATTAATGATATTGCAGCCGTATACATGATATCTTGGAACCTAGTCAAACTCTCAGGGTATCTAACTCTTAAAGACTACTGACCTGTAATGTACTAATGGAGTACCGACATAAGATATTTAGTTTCTGTTATTCAGAAAGATAGTCACTATGGTATATACCTTCGGATGTACGGGTGTATACTTTCGGTTATTCAGAAAGATAGTCACTATGGTATATACTTTCGGATGTACGGGTGTATACTTTCGGTTATTCAGAAAGATAGTCACTATGGTATATACTTTCGGATGTACGGGTGTATACTTTCGGTTATTCAGAAAGATAGTCACTATGGTATATACTTTCGGATGTACGGGTATATTTTTACGGTGTACCGTCTATATCAGTGTACCCTCTACCGTCTATTGATAGATCGTGTGCTACTATTATCAGGCAATCCTTTTATTATTTTGTATCTATAATACATATGCATTCTAGAGATCCCCCGCTTGCCTACTCAGCACTGATTCAGCAGCATGATAGGATCAGGTCATTAAATGCAAAGCCTGGCTGGTTGCATTAACAACGGAAATATTCATTGGTATGATTAACGAGCAACGAGGCATGCCTCACTGCGTCAGGAAAGCCTCATCCAACAGTATGGATGTTCCATGGAGATCCAAAGGATTCCACACATCATCCATAGTGGAAACACTAGATGGACTTTCAACTCAACTCAAAAAACCACTTACTTCTTTCTGAAAGAGCAGCCTTCGGTCAATCTGGCCTTACCACCGGAAGGGGTGCACAACACAGTGGAGCAGCCATCGCAGGTCACGGCGGTTTGGGCGTGGGAGAACACTGTGGTGATGTTCAAACAGCCAGGACACTTAACGTCCATGAAGAAGGATCTTGGCGCTTGCACCAAAGTCTTCAATTTGTGCTTTTGAGCCTCGGAGGCTGGGTTTGGGTGTAACAAGTCCTGAACTAAAACCATGTTTGCTGAAAATCGAAGGAGAAAAGTAGCGGGGCGAAAAAATTTTGCAAGGATTTATAGAGAAAAATTTTCTCACGCGAGCACTGCATCCGCACGACCTGTGGCCCCCAGATCTCTTTAGGCGCACTCCTGAAAAGAAACGGTCCTGCAGACTGTCCTCCCTTTGTTCCTGTATATTCCGCTGCCACCTGAACTCCGCTTTTCAATTGACCAGTCAAGTTTGGTGCAATTCAAATATTTTTTCCAATTATGTGACAATCGAATTCAACTGGATATTATTCAAGGAAGAGTGATTTCCATACTTTTCTGTATGTTGATTGTGGAGTTCCGCTTCTGGTGCCACATGTTGGAATGTTAAGACATGCAACCACCGTCAAGTCCGTCCATCCTAGGAAGTATTTCTGGATTGACCATCGAATTTGGTATCTGAGTAGGATACTTGTATCAGCAAGACGGGTAAGAACAGAAGCTCTTCAGAATATGATTGTTCAAAAAGGCCTTGTTCCATATGAAGGGGATTTTTCTGAGTATTCTTCTCGGCACCTGAAAACATGCCTCTAGATAATCACATTCTCCACTCAATACCCCCTTCCTTATCTCGATTTATTCACTGCTTTTCTAACTCTGTTCATCAACACTATGCTCTTCTCCTTGATGTTGTGGGGAGTTCCAATACCTCTAATGTTATCAATAGTCATGGATTCTTTCAAAATTATTCAAAACAAAGTGGATCCAACTCACTCGATGACTAAAAAATCATGTAGCGATAGCAGAGTGCTGGGTTGCCTTTTATATTACAGTGGCTGCAAGAATCGCGACGCATCACAAAGAGGTGAAACAGAGTCTGCACGTCAAGTATGAAACATGACTGTTTTGTATTTGCCATTCCTTTTGTGTTTGTAAAATTATTATAAATAGTCGACTTTCCCACCCTTTCTCAGCTACACCAAAATTTAGAACGTCAATTAGGTTTGCGTATGACTGACTACTAAAAATCTGACTGACTGAATTTACAGCCAAAAATCTGACTAACTGAAATTACAGCCAAAAATTAAACTGGGAAAATTTGGATTCCAATGAAATTACAGCCAAAATTAAACTGGAAAACTTTTGATTCCAATGAATTTAAAGCCTATTCTTCTGACTAGAGAAATATCAGGACTATACTAATACCTTTAAGACATTAGAGTTTTATGGATGTACTGAAATATTGAATCATAAGACTCTTCACTATGAGTCTGAAAACTATTCTGCAGAATAGAAAAAAATATCACGGAATAAATAACTGTCTAACCAATCGATTTATCCTTCATCTGTCGATTTCAACCTACAAAATTGGTTCGGATTATCTGGTGTACGGGGGTATGTATCGCGATGTGAGTGATGCTTATCAATCAGTTGATGACTAGCTTCCGCTAATTTGTTCCCAAGAGAATTTGGTCCATTAAGTGGTGTCAAGAGAGGCTTTTGCCACGCACTTTTGCTGAGCGCTTGTGTTGTTATTGTTGCCCGTGAGTGGTTGCCTTGTACTACCTTTCAACATAGCGAACAAGAGCAGACCTAAAAAAGTCCGCCCCCCTTACCGAAAATACGTCTACAAAACTTCTTTCACCGATGAGGGGGGATCGGACACGGAGGTGGAAACTTTGGCTTCACAGCTAAACGATCATTCCGTTTTCGACCCCAAAAAGCTATCCATACAGTCCATCTATGTGTTGAACAAGCAGACTTCATTCCAAGGCAAAATCTGGCCTCGCTCGCAGTTCGAGAAGATCGATGTGCTCTCGTGTTGTTTATTCCTAAAAAGTGAGCAGTATCAGCTCCAGCTCCAGCAAGCATCGCTACTTCCAGAGCCCCAAGTCATCAAGCTGCAGCCGGTTTTGCCCCTTGAAATCATGGCCTATATCTTCGAGATGCTCAGCTTTCGAAGTGAACTAAAAGTCAAGTTCCTTCTCATCAATAAGCTCCTTTACCTGGTCACCATGCCCATGCTCTACCGAAACCCCCAGCTCCGAGGCGATAACTTCTACCGATTCGTGGAAACAATAACCTCCAAAAAACTGGTGGGCCTGCACATAAGAACGTTGGATCTAGCTTCGGTCAACCAGCTGGGCAAAAATGCCTTTGTGGCCAAGCTCTTGAAGCGGTCCAGGGCTTCATTGCAAAACTTTGTGGCCCCACAAACCAGTTTTGGTTTTAGTCCACTTATGGCCTTGCGTTCATGCCATCTGCTACAATCGTTGGATCTCCGGCTCGTTTCAGAAACCGTTCGCCTCAAGGAATTGTTCGATTCCATCCACGACCTCAAGCTCCTAACGCATCTTTCATTTCCTCGGTCGTCGTTGGAGATTGAAGACTTTAACAATGTGGAATGGCCACCCAAATTGCAGTTTCTTCGAATTTCCGGAGGCATCTCGGACGATTTCTTGATCCATTCATCTTTTCCTGATACTATTCGACAAATGGAGCTTGCACACTGCCCCAAGGTGACGCATATAGGACTCGAGCATTTATTAGTGATTTTCGGGCGCAACCTCGAGTCGTTAAAGATCCAGTTTCCCATGCCGGGGCTCAACTCCAACTCGCTCGACGAGGTGTTTCTCCTATGTCCGAACCTCACTACTTTGGAGGTGTGTGTGGATTATGTTTCATCGGCTTTTTTCGAGCGAGACATTCTTCCGATGTTTCCCAATCGGGCTTTGACCAATTTATATATTGATAGCAGTGGAATGCTTGGCACTACGGACCGATTGGATCCGATTGACTTGGCGGTGGCATTAAGTGAAGACCGTCTTCCGAACTTAAAGAATGTTCGAGTCACTGCGAAATTGGGCTGGGACCCAAAATCTGAAGAAGTTGATCATATTGTGAATGAATTGGATGAGAGAAATGGGGGGCTTTACATTGGCTACTGATGTATTTGGAATGTTGATTATTATGTGATTTATTGGCTATGAATTTGATGATTATTGATTTCATTGGCTATGGATTTGATCATGTGATTTCATTGGCTATGGATTTGATCATGTGATTTCATTGGCTATGGATTTGATCATGTGATTTCATTGGCTATGGTGGCTTTACCTGCGGCTCAAGCCCCACGAGATCCTGGCAAAGGCGTTTATGTGTACGACACGACCAACTCCAACGACCGGCCCGATGTTTGGCTTGAGCCCACTCAGTTTTGAAGTTTTGACTGCGGATCTTTCACTCAGTCCAATATACAAGGCTGCAAATTCTGAGTATGGCAAGGGAATTTCGGTTTCCGATTCATACGTTTGAAGGGCGTTGCGGTCTTTACAGGTATCAGAATTTTAGCAGAGACAAGCGAATTTGAATTAGATGCATTATTATTAAAGATGTAAGTCCATGAAGTTGTGATGATGACGATCGATCAATTATCAAGTTAAGTTTCAGTTTCAATTCGATTTTGAATTTTGAATTTTGAATTTTGAATTTTGAATATTGAATATTGAATATTGAATATTGAATATTGAATTTTGAATTTTGAATTTTGAATATTGAATTCTGAATTTTGAATTTTGAATTTTGAATTTTGAATTTTGAATTTTGAATTGAATTTTGAATTTTGAATTTTGAATTTTGAATTTTGAATTTTGAATTTTGAATTTTGAATTTCCAATTCTCAAATCTCAATTTTGAATTTTCAATTTTCAATTTTCAATTCTAAATTCTCAAATCTCAATTCTAAATTCTAAATTCTCAATTCTCAATTCTAAATTCTCAAATCTCAATTCTCAATTCTAAATTCTCAAATCTCAATTCTAAATTCTAAATTTTCAATTCTCAATTTTCAATTCTCAAATCTCAATTTTGAATTCTAAATTCTAAATTTTCAATTCTCAATTCTCAATTCTCAATTCTAATTCTCAACTCTCAATTCATAATTTTCAATTCTCGAATCTCAATTTTGAATTTTGAATATTGAATTTTAAATTTTGAATTTTGAATATTGGATTTTAAATTTTGAATTTTCAATTCTCAAATTTCAAATCTCAAATCTAAATTCTCAAATTTCAAATCTCAAATTTCAATTCTAAATTCTAAATTCTCAATTCTAAAT
Organism: Metschnikowia amazonensis; assembly: GCA_008065195.1. Lineage (NCBI taxonomy): Eukaryota > Fungi > Ascomycota > Pichiomycetes > Serinales > Metschnikowiaceae > Metschnikowia > Metschnikowia amazonensis. The sequence continues at coordinate 25,182 of VATE01000087.1, forward strand.
TCTCAAATCTCAATTCTCAATTCTAAATTCTCAATTCTCAATTCTCAATTCTAAATTCTCAATTCTCAATTCTCAATTCTCAAATCTCAATTCTCAATTCTCAATTCTCAATTCTCAATTCTAATTCTCAACTCTCAATTCTAATTCTCAATTCTCAATTCTGAAAAAATAAAATAGGAAGGAAAAAAGAAAAGAAGAAAAAGAATCTATAAATCCACTAACGAAACCTATTATTGATGAGCTCATTAAATTTAATATTAATGAACCGAATATTAACATTATCAAATGTTCTCAATTCTCAATTCTTAAGTCAACTGATCTATCAATGGCTATGAGTTTTGACTCGATCATTCATTCTCTTCATTGACTATGAAATTTGACTTGATCGTTCATTCTCTTTTCATTGACTATGAAATTTGATTCGATCATTCATTCTCTTTTCATTGACTATAAAAACTACCTTATTCATTCTCTCATTATTCATTCTCTTCATTGACTATAAAACTACCTTATTCATTCTCTATTATTCATTCTCTATTATTCATTCTCTTCATTGATTAAAAACTACCTTATTCATTCTCTATTATTCATTCTCTTCATTGACTAAAAACTACCTTATTCATTCTCTATTATTCATTCTCTTGATTGACTAAACATTTTGTCATAATTCACCATGGTCAATCTGAACCTTACGTCACCATCGTTGGTTCTCTTCCAGGCTTCCCCCAAATTCTCCTCGTTCATGTCCATGCATTCAACCCATGGCTTGATTTGGTGCTTCGCTGCCAATTCTAACATGTACTCGATTTGCTCCGGAGACCCAATGAGGGATCCAGATACTGAGAGATTCTTGAAGAGCATAGGTCCTGGAGCCATGTTGAGCATTTCGCCTGCAGGAGGAGCAGTGATGAAGATCATTTGGCCTCGAGCCACAAGCATGTTCATGGTTTTCTCAAAAGCTGAGCCCTCAAAGCTGGAACTGGTGTTGAGAAGAACGTCCAAAGTGTCGGCGTATTTGGTGTCAAAGTCGGGGTCGTCGGTGGCCGCATAATGATTTGCACCCAAATCCTTCGCAGCCTGTTCTTTGGCATTGTTTCTGGAAATGGCCGTCACTTCAGCACCAAGTGCCTTGGCAAAGAGAATTGCCATGTGGCCGATTCCGCCGATTCCAGAAATACCTACCTTGGTGCCCTTGCCGACTTTGGCCTGCAAGAGAGGAGCAAAGCCCGTGATTCCACCACAGAAGAGAGGCGCGGCGTACTTGGATTCCAAAGACTCGGGGATTTTGAATGCGAACTTGGAATTCAACCTCACGTGCAGTGCATTTCCTCCAAACGTATACTCTCCTGTTTCTGGATAAGTACTGCAATAGGTGGGGACGATTTTCTTGCAGTTGTTTTCAAATCCTTTTTGGCACGAAACACACGAATCGTCACAATCTGCCTGGGCTCCAATTCCCACTCGGTCTCCTACCTTCAAACCCTTTTTGACGTTTTTGCCGACTCTAACAATCTTGCCGACGATTTCGTGCCCGGTAATCAAGGGGGTGTAAGGAATTGGCCAATCACCTTTGACTTGGTGGACATCGGAGCCGCAAATTGCACAGGCTTCGATTTCAACGTCGATGTCTTGGTCTCTGAATTTGTGAGGAGTGAATTCGATTTTTTCGGGTTTGGTCCAGTGGTTGGAACCTGTCAAGCCGATGCCTTGGAAAGTTTCTGGGTACATGATTGTTGTAGTGATGAATGTAAATGAGGGTCAATCAATGTATTTATATAGAGCCGTGTTTGAGCCCGGACTGGCCGACTTAGTATCTCCGAACAATCGCTATCTTGATAACGGATATTTCCTAAACGGGAAAGGAAATTGAGTTTATCTCCGATACTCCGAACGGGGATACCCCAAACGGGTTTATCCGACGCGGCCAAGCGCTCGCTATGGGGTTATATGCAGGCTCGTCTTAGCCAGTTCTCCGAGCATGCGAACTAAATCCGTCACAATGAGTAGAGTATGAGCGCGATTATTCCCCGATTATTCTCTGATTATTCCCGATTATCCCCGATTATCCCCGATTATTCCCCGACTGTTCCCGATTTTGGTATTCCCCGATTTTATCCCAATCTTCAGGTTCTTTATTTGAATCTTAATGCAGGATGAATAACTCTAGGAATGGCCATCTGAATTTGAATTGTTGCGACCAGGTGGCTCTAGCTGCCCCGGGCATCAAACCATATATCAGTTCAGTTCATCAGTTCATTAGCACTTATCACTTATTAAGTATCACTTATTAATTATCACTATCACTGTCACTTACAGTGTTTTTTAAAATTATTCAAACCAGTGCGACAAAATTATTCAAACTAGTGCGACAAATTATTCAACCAATACAGTCTTTTGCAAAATTATTCATACCATTACAAAATTATTCATACCAAATGGCATGATGTTCACACCAACTGTTAATAATTTTCAGTAATCAGATATGCTATTACACTCTATTCTTAGAGTCTTCCAATCAGCGGCCAAGCGGACAAAACAAAAGGAGTTTCCATGTTATGTTGTATATTAAAACTTGTATTTGGTATGAATAATTTTGTAATGGTATGAATATTTTTGTAATGGTATGAATAATTTTGTAATGGTATGAATAATTTTGAAAAATACTGTAATGATCCCTAGGAATTACAGACTTCGGCAAGCTCATAACCTATTCTAGGAACATCCAATAGTATGAAGCTCAACTATGACAGAAATCCTCTATGTCTTTATACAATGAATAGGTTTTTTATGGAAATTTTAAGTCATTGACTTGTCTTTATGAATATTCAAGTCTTATATCTTTGGAAAAATGGGTCTGATCAAGTTATCCTTATGATCAAGTCAGAGGGATGTCTAGTAGAGGCTATGGCCAATTTAATTCAGTATGGCCAATTTAATTCAGTATGGCCAATTTAATTCAGTATGGCGTTGGTATGAAACATTATTCCATTTGGTTCTAAAGTGCGAAGTGTAGAAACTTTTGAAGTATAAATTATTCAATTACAAAATTTTAAACCAGTGCGACAAAATTTCAAACCGACTAAAATTATTCACCAACTAAAATTATTCCAATTTTCAAATTTTCATACCACTTCGTAAATCTTTCAAACAAAATGCGAAATGTTTCACCCAAATTAAAAATTAAATATTTTCAATCTTAATCTAAAGGATTGCCTCATATTACTCAGGGAGTCAATCAAGGGAAGCGATTGAATATTTTATTGTTGAATATTTTATTGTTGAATATTTTATTGTTGAATATTTTATTGTTGAATATTATATTGTTGAATATTTATTGGTTGAATTTTTGATTGCTTGAATATTATATTGTTGAATATTATATTGTTGAATATTATATTGTTGAATATTTTATTGGTTGATCTCCGCGCTGGTATGAATACTTCAAAATTATACAGTATTTTTCAAAAGTATTCATCCAGTGCGACAAATACTTCAACCAATATTTCAAATTATTCAGTTTTAATGTACAGCATAATATGGAAACTTTAGTTTTGTCCATTCGACCATTGATTGGAATATTCCAAGAATACTATATAAAGCAATCATCCAGATATAAATATCTGATTACTGAATTCTAAAAGTTGGTGTGAAACATACCATTGGTTTGAATACTTTTGTTGCACTGATGAATAATTTTGAAATATTGGTTGATATTTTCGGTATCAATATTTGTCGCATTTGCTTAAAAACAGTGTTCATACACCTTCTAAACCCGTGCACCATTCCTCATAGCGCGCCTGACTCCACGTTGCACTCACCATGATTCACTACCACTATGATCCTTGAAAAACCAAAGTCTCTTCCCGCCGGCTACAAACGGGGCCCCTTCCATGCGTATGTATCGCTGGAAGTATCGCCGGCCCTTCTTGGCCGATGTCGGTGGTCCGAGACCGACCGCCGCTACGTGTTTCTTGTATGTGCCATAGCGCTACTTGTTCGTTTCTACAAACTCCCCCATCCTGCCAAAGTCGTGTTTGATGAAACCCACTTTGGTGGGTTTGCCCGTGACTACTTTGATGGAAAGTTTTTTGTGGATGTTCACCCTCCGCTAGTCAAGTTGGTGTTTTATATGATAGCCATGTTGTTTGGCTGGGAAGGAAACGACGAATTTGCGGCCATTGGTGCGCCGTTCTCGGAAACAACGCCATATGTGGCCATGAGGGCGTTTTCGGCAGCCTGTGGCGTCGGAACGGCGGTTTTGACATATACCATATTGAGGGCATCGGCGTGCCGGTCACTGGTGGCCCTTTTCGGCGGTCTTTTGGTGATTTTTGAAAACTCGTTGGCCACGCAGTCTCGGTTGATCATGCTTGACTCGCCACTCATCTTTTTCACGGCGCTTTCTGTTTCGTCGTTCAAGAAGTTCCAGCTCCAGAAACCGTTTTCCAAGGCCTGGGTGCAGTGCTTGGTTTCCACGGGTTTTGCTTTGGGGCTCACGGTATCCACCAAGTTGACAGGCCTCTTTACCATTCTATGGGTGTGCGTGTTGTCGGCGTACCAGATGTGGACATACTTGGGCGATGTGGAAGTGCCGGTGAGCCAGTTGGTGGGCCACGTGGCAGCCCGGGCTTTTGCGTTTTTCGTGGTGCCGTTGACCATGTACTGTGGGTTCTTCTCCATCCACTTCATGCTCTTGCCCCAGAACGGTTCGGGCCTGGGCATCATGTCGCCAGCTTTTAAGGCCGAGTTGCAGGACTCGCACCAGTTGCGAAACACCGCCGTGGACATCTCCTACGGAAGCAGAGTCACGTTAAAACACCACCGCTTAGACTCTTATTTGCACCTGCACAACCACACGTACCGAACTGGTACCAACGAACAACAGGTGACGATGTACGGGTTTTCCGATGATGCCAACAATGAGTGGGAACTCGAGCCCCACGGCACAAACTCGCCGGGAAAGCTCACCACCAAGTTTCGGCCCATCAAGGATGGCGATACTGTCAAATTGTTCCATCCCCAGACTTCCAAGTATCTCCGGGCCAATGATGTGCGGCCGCCTAACTCCGAGCACGATTACCTGAACGAAGTGTCGTGCCACGGGAACATCAGCTCTCTGCAGGACATCAATTATGAGTGGAAAGTGAAGATCATAGGCAAAAAGCCGCATTCCAAAAACGATCTTCCGCTCCGGAAGTTGAGGGCCACAGAAACCGTCTTCCAGCTCGTGCATAGAGGCACGCAATGTGTACTCATGGGTCACGAGACAAAACTCCCGGACTGGGCGTTCAACCAAAACCAGGTGCTTTGTGTGAATGATCCCACTCTTCCAAATACGCTTTGGTACATTGAAACCAACAGCCACCCGGTGGTGGATGACGATTTTGAGACGTATCCCAGGGTAGAGCTTCCTAGACTACTGCTTTTTCGGAAATTGGTGGAGTACCATCACCTGATGTGGCGCGTGAACAAGGGTTTTGTCAAGGAGCACCCGTTCCTGTCTCTTCCTGCCAGCTGGCCGTTTGTGATGCGGGGAATCAACTATTTTAGAGGTGATGGCAATGTGTACTTGTTGGGGAATATGATGGTGTACTATGGCGGAGTGGTGACGGTGGGAATTTTTCTAGTCAAGTTGATGGTGCATGTATTCCAAGTGCTCAACCCGTTCATGGTGCCAAACGAGCCCGTGTACAAGTCGTCGTACTACATGACGTCATTTGAGTATGTGCTTGGCTGGGCTCTCCACTACTTTCCATACACGCTCATGACACGGCAACTATTTGTTCATCACTACTTGACGAGTGTGTTCTTTATGGTGTTGGTAATTTCCACGTTTGCGGAGTACCAGATACACGTGAGGCCATATTTTGGATATGGCGTGATGGTGGTGGTAGTTTTGGGCACTTTGTTTTGGTTTGGGAAGCTTTTTCCAGTGATATACGGAACACCCTGGACGACTGAGCTGTGTAAACTGGCGCAATGGATGAAAACCTGGGATTTTGATTGTTTTTCATACCAGTGATTAGTAAAGTTTTGAGGACTTTTGGATGATGACATTGCTAATGCAATTGCTGACAGATTTGAATTTTAAATATTGACGGCTGATCATAGTGGCCAAGTACTGATGAATTAGTATCAGAGCAAAAAGACTATCATATTAACCAGCGCGAATGTTAGAACAGAAAAAAAGTTTAAAGCAAAAATATAGTTTCGCACCCATTTACAGTCTTTCAAAATTATTCATACCATTACAAAATTATTCATACCACAAAATTATTCATACCACAAAATTATTCATACCACAAAATTATTCATACCACAAAATTATTCATACCACAAAATTATTCATACCATATTTCAAAATTATTCAAACCAAATACAAGTTTTAATATACAGCATAACATGGAAACTGGTTTAGTTTTGCCCGTTTCGAAAGTTTATTTGAATACTTCAGGTGGTATATATAAACAATCGTTCAAATATAAAGTTTCTGATTACTGAAATCTATTAAAGTTGGTGTGAAACATTTTCCATTTGGTTTGAATAATTTTGTCGCACTAGTTTGAATAATTTTGAATTGGTATGAATAATTTTGAAAGACTGTATTCAACCAAATCACAAAAGAATTATGGATTTAAATCTGGAAGATTGCCTTCTCATTCAGAGTTTTCTAATCAACGGACGAAATGGATTCCTTATTTTCTGCAATTTGTTGTATTTTAATTAATGGTTTTTTAATTTCTAGTGTGGTGTGAAAGTTAGTACTATTTTTCAAAATTATTCAAACTAGCGCGAAATGTTCGAACCAAAAAGAATAGTTCAAACCAATAATTAAAAGTTAACCAGCGCAATTGTTCAAACAATATTTCAAAACTGAACTAGTTTCCATATTCGTGATCTAGACAAGTCACCTGAAAGTTACCTGTAAGTCACCTTCAAATCTGACAGGTCACCTGAAAGTTACCTGTAAGTCACCTTCAAATCTGACAAGTCACCTTCAAACTTGTTACATCACGTGACAAGTCACGTGTCAAGTCACCTAGCCCTTATGGCTCCATAAGGTAACAAAAGGTCAGTAAGTACGATAGTTGCAAAGTTAGCACATAGCATAGGCTCAACATTAATATGGGCAGTAGGATACTAAAGTCTAATTATAGAAAGTACTATATAAGTACGTGAAGCGAATGGTTATATGATAGTGCTATATTGGAATAAGAGCGCTTCCCATTACTTGCTACATTGGTCCTTGGCGTATGTATCTTGCATATACGATGTTGTATTTGGTTTGAATAATTTTGAAATATTGGTGAGAATAAATTAGTTTGAATAATTTTGAAATATTGGTATGAATAATTTTGAAAAACAGTGTAATCTAGTTTGAATAATTTGAAATATTGGTTTGAATAATTTGTCGCACTGGTTTAAATATTTGACTGTATCCTAGCCAGCATAGGCTTCTCAGTAATGAAGTGACCACCGTGTCTACTAAGTACTTTATTACTTACTCTTACTTACTCTTACTTACTCTTACTTACTCTTACTTACTCTTACTTACTCTTACTTACTCTATATTTAGTACTGTACTCTACTACTCTCTACTCACTGTACTCTACTACTTACTCTATACTTAGTACATTGGTTCGTCTAAGACACAGTCGAGCTGCTGGTAGATGTGACTAATATTATGATTTTATATGATTACACAATGCAAATGTTAGTTTGAGAATGATATTTAAATTCTCTGATGTTCCGCGGTATAGTGTTTAGTTGGTGGTTAAGTATAGTATGAAATTACTATCCATGTCATTGGAACTGCCAGTATCCCATTTTGATATCTAGAATAGATATTGACTTTTGGTTTGCTTCTTCTTTCAAGCAATCACTGTACACTCCATCAAATCCAGAGTTCTCTATAGTACATCTTTCTGACCATAATTCTGGTTATGGTACGACACCATGATTTGATTGGCTTGCTCCTCAAGCTCTGTTTTATTAGCACCATGATCAATATTGGAGCCAGGCGAAGGAGATAAGATCAATATTAGAGCCAGGTGAAGAAGATAAGATCCATAGCAGAAATGGTTCAATTCAGTTTATATGGTTCTTATGGTTTTATGGTTTTATGGCCCTGTTCTTATAATCACGGGCTAGAGAGTCCATGTCAATAGTCAATTTTCCTCATCTAATTCATTCACTTCTTCTTTCTCCTGTTCAATGCTTCCTATCATTGATATTGGTTACCGACCGTGACTGATTCCAGAGGATACCTGCACAATAAGCTCCTCACACCACTTCAACACATCATCCTTCTCCTTGATCTTTTGAAGCCGCTCGTTTTCTATATCCTCCAATTCCTGAATTAGATTGCTGATTTTGGCAAGTTGTGTTTCGGGAAGAGTTCCGATTCCGGGTAACGAGTCGATTATCATGCTGATTTGCCTGGACTTTAGGATAAGATCGGTGGAGAGCTCATTCAAAACGCCCTCAAAGTCTGCAGGAGTTTGCTGCTCCACAGCTCCGTTTGGAGCCGAGTTTGAGCCGGATGTTTCAGTGTTTTTGGCGTTTCCCGAGGCGGCGCTGGCAGCCAAGTTGAAAACCGACGCAGGATTGTCGTCCAAAAGGGCCATTTTGCTCTGCATATTGGCATAGTTGATGGTGGAGTTAAACTGTGCCACCAACTGGTCGAGACAAACCTGAAGCTGCGTGAGCCGGTCCGTCATAGGTGGAGTGGAGGTTGGGTAAGTCGGTGCACGGATCTGTACGGATCTGTTTTGGTGTATGGGTTTGGTGTACGGGTTTACCGCGGGTCTTCTCACGTGACCCTACTGCCACATCCCCTGCACTTACTCCACACTTTATTGAGTCACCTACAGAGACAGAACCACACACCTGAAACACGCTGAACCTATAATCTGAAACAACATCTGCAATCATCCATCGATCCATATCATACAGGTCATTACTGAAACACTCCTGAAACATCAAACACTGTCTGAGCCACTGTCTGAGCCACTGTCTGAGCTACTGTCTGAGCTACTGTCTGAGCCACTGTCTGAACATCCAGTCTGACTAAACACCAAAATACAACCCCATCAAAATGAGTTGGCAACCTGACTCTGACGCCGATTTTTGTACCCTTTGCAGTGAAGTTTTTACCTTCTTTAACCGCAAACACCACTGTCGAAAGTGTGGCAAATTGGTGTGTGGCGCATGCTCAGGTAATTTCCCCGTTTACCCGCCTGACACTCTCGTTTTGCATGGAGATAGACCACCTACGAAACCAACACTACTTGGACAGTACCGAACGTGTGAAAAATGTGCATTGGAGATTGCAAGGACCCCAAATGGTGGGGACTCGACCGGAGGGCTATCTGCAGGAACCACAAATAATATGGCAGTTCCTTTATCCAAACAAGCCAGCAAGAACCCCCGGACTTCGCCTGAAGCCATGAGCGATGTGGGCGAAGAAGACCTATGTCCAGTATGTGGAACGAATCTTCTCCAGCGTTTCAAACTGCAGAAAGATGTCATGGATTGGGAGCAGTACAAGGAAGGACACGTGAGTGAGTGTATCACGAGCTACGATTTTGCCAGCGACCATCTTCGGCTTTCATCTCCGCCAGGGGCACTGGTTTCGAGAAACAGAATGCTTGTGTACAACATTCCACCCATTCCGAAGCCCAGCTACGAGGCAATCCGTGATATCGAGGGTGAGTATGGTCTGATGACCTCCATTGCAACCGTCACCTCTGAAAAAGAGCCTTCAGACAATGAGTGTGTGATTTGTCTTGAGGACTTGAAGCCTGGTGATAAGGTTGGGCGTTTGGAGTGTCTCTGTGTGTTCCATTACATCTGCATAAAGGACTGGTTCAATAAGAAGAGTTTTGCCGAGTGTCCGATTCACTTTCTCCACCGGTGAACAGGTTGAAGAAGTTTGAACTGACTCTAGTGATAAGTTAACTGACTACTGATAAGTTAACTGACTACTGATAAGTTAACTGACTACTGATAAGTTAACTGACTACTGATAAGTTAACTGATCTGATCTCTGATCTATGTTACCAGATTCTCTATCATGATTACTTGCATTGCTGGCAATCAAGTTGTCATGCTTGAAGAGACTGATGAGAATGAGTTCAAGGTCCTTTGATTCTGGGGATATGAATCGAGATTAAGGGTATGAATAAAGATTAAGGGTATGAATAAAGATTAAGGGTATGAATAAAGATTAAGGGTATGAATAGGGATATGAATTGAAACAGAGATGTTGGAGTTCTAGGGAGAAAATCACGGCTTAGCTTCCAGAATCAAAGGTCAAGATTCCAATTCGTGTTCTTGTCAACTTGTGGCTTATCATTTTACCAGGGTGTTTTATGAATTCTTTGTCTTGAATGGCCACTATGTCTAATGTTCAAGTTATTTGATTGGAGGAATTTGGTCATGTCCCCTTTTTCTTGACTTGAAAACCTATGAAGTTAATAGCATTAAATGCTGTGCCTTGCCTCTGGTCATACTTATTGCCCAAGCTAATACTAACTGGGTTCTTGATGAGATGACCAATGCATCACTAATGAATAAGCCATTGACTAGCAAATTTGATATTGTGCTGGTATAGTCTGTGATGTCTGACCGTTGTCGTATCTTTAGAAGAGACTCAAAGCCTTCTAAATAGAGCATGTCAAAAGTACTCTAGTCCCTAATGCTACATGTATCGCCAGATAGAGTGGTCTTAATATATTCTTGACAACTTGGTCAGTGAACAATACAAGATAGAGTATAGAGATAGACAATAGAATAGAGTAAATGTTGTATTATTTTGTTGATCTGCATTGTGGTGGAGACAACACACCAACGAGACAATGAGAAAGAAAAGAAAATGAGTAACGAGAAAATGAGAAACGAGAAGAAAATGAGAAACGAGAAGAAAATGAGAAAAGAAAATGAGAAAAGAAAATGAGAAAAGAAAATGAGAAAAGAAAATGAGAAACGAGAAGAAAATGAGAAACGAGAAGAAAATGAGAAACGAGAAGAAAATGAGTAACGAGAAAACTATTCAGACCAACGAAAATGAGAAAACCACACCACAAAATGACTACAAAATTTAACATACCTTAATTAAAAAGTACATCTAAGAATTGTTGTATACAGAAATAACTAAACCAGTCAGTCCGTTTTGACCCTTTTTAGGAAGACCTAAAATGTACATGAGGCAATTCTCCAGATTCTAAAAATTAATTCCAAAATATTAAATTTTATTGAAAGTTGGTGTGAATCATTACGCCTTTGGTTGAATAAATGGCTGCGAAAATTTAACTTTTCTTTTTCTCGGTTCAAACATTTTCGCGCTGGTTTGATACTTTTCAAAAACTAAAGTGTTAAATTATTACCAATATTTCAAAATATTTCATACCACTTCGCACAATCTTTCAAACCAAATAAAATAATGTTTTACACCAACTTTTAGTAGAATTCAGTAATCAGAAATTTTGTATTTAGACGATTACCTAATTCGGGAATCTTCCAATCAACTGTCGAAACAGACAAAACTAAAGTGGTTTCTATATATTCTGTGTATAAACTTGTATTTGATTTGAATAATTTGTTGCACTGGCTTGAATATGTTGGTTTGATACATTTTAAAAACCATGTACGAAATTTTAAATTATGGTTTGAAAGACTGTGCGAATGGGTGCGAACTTTTGATTATTGGTTTGTTCAATTTGTAGTGTGGTTTGAATCGATTTCATGCTAGTTTAAGCTTTTGAATACAGTATAGAGTATAGAGTATAGTATAGAGTATAGTATAGAGTATAGTATAGAGTATAGTATAGAGTATAGAGTAGAGTGTAGAGTGTAGAGTATAAGATATAGTACTATAGTATAGTGTAGTACATAGTAGTGTAGTACATAGTAGTGTAGTACATAGTAGTGTAGTACATAGTACAGTCTTTTTCAAAATTATTCATACCAAATATAAGCTTTATTATACAGCATAACATGAAAACGAATTTGGTTTTGCCCGTTTCGGCCGTTGAGTGGAAGACTCCAAGAATAGATAAGAGCAATGTCAAGGTACAAAATATCCGATTACTGACATCTATTAAAAGTTGGTATGACACATTATGCCATTTGGTTTGAATACTTTTCTCGCACTAGTTTGAATAATTCTGAAATATTGGTATGAATAATTTTAAGAAATACTGTATAGTGCAGACATAGTATAGAGTAGTACATAGTATAGAGTAGTACATAGTATAGAGTAGTACATGGTATAGTGTAGTACATAGTATAGTGTAGTACATAGTATAGTGTAGTACATAGTATAGTGTAGTACATAGTATAGTGTAGTACATAGTATAGTGTAGTACATAGTATAGAGTAGTACATACTATAGTGTAGTACATAGTATAGTGTATTACATACTATAGTGTAGTACATAGTATAGTGTAGTACTATGGTAGTAATACTATAAAGAGTAGTACATAGTATAGTGTAGCACATAGTATAGTGTACTACATAGTATAGTGTACTACATACTATAGTGTAGTACATAGTATAGTGTAGTACTATGGTAGTAATACTATAAAGAGTAGTATTGTTAGATTCTTTAGTAACGTCTGTTTTACCTATCAGGTGTGTATTCGTTGATAGATTCCCAATAAGTGGGAATCTAAGTAATTATATAGTCCCAGGGCGAGCCAGCCCGAATGCTGGCTGTTTGTTATGGTGGCTGGCTGTTATGAAAGTGGCTGTAGTGAGCCATAACTGGTCAAGGCGACTGTATTTTAAGGCGATCACATGCATATATCACGAAAGACGGGGTCTATCGTGATTCCTCCACTAATCGCACAGCGTAGCTATAATTTGGGCCAGTGGGTAGTGGAATACCCAAGGTGGATCTGACAAGTATATAGTATAGTGTAGCACATAGTATAGTGTAGTACTATGGTAGTAATACTATAAAGGGTAGTATATAGTATAGTGTAGCACATAGTATAGTGATACAGTGCTTTTCAAAACAATTCAAACCAGTGTTCAAAATATTCAAACCAGTGTTCAAAATTATTTAGACCAATACAGTCTCTCAAAATTATTCATACCAATGCGACAAAATTATTCATACCAATATTTCAAAAATTTTCATACCAGTGCGACAAAAATATTCATACCAAATGGCATAATGTTTCACACCAACTTTTATTAGTTTTCAGTGATCAAATATTTTGCTTGTATATACTATTCTTGGATTCTTCAAATCCACGGTCGAAACGAACAAAACTAAACCAGTTTCGATGTTATGGTGTATATTAAAACTTATATTTGGTTTGAATAATTTGAAATATTGGTATGAATAATTTTGAAATATTGAATAATTTGAAATATTGGTATGAACAATTTTGAAATATTGAATAATTTTGTCGCATTGGTATGAATAATTTTGAAAAATACTGTATTTCAAAAGTTTCGTACCACTTCGCACATTCATACAAACCAAATACAAGTTGTTATATACAAGATAATGGAAACTAATTCAGTTTTGTTGCTTTTGACTCTTGATGAAAGACTCAAAATTGTAGTACATAAGGCTATTTCCAGATTAAGATATCAGAATATTTAATTTTAATTTAAGTTGGGTGAAACATTATGCCATTTGGTATGAATTGTGCGAAGTGGTACAGTGTTTTTCAAAATATTCAAACCAGTGTTCAAAATATTCAAACCAAAAACAAGTTTAATTCATAGGATAACAATTAGTTTTGTCGTTTCGACCATTGATTGGAAGACTCCAAGAATAGTGTATAAAGCAATTATCTAGATATAAATTTCAAATATTGAATTCTATTAAAGTTGGTGTGAAACATTGGTATGATTAATTTGTCGCCTTGAATAATTTCAAATATGGTTAAAAATTTGCACTGGTTTGAATAATTTTGAAAAGCACTGTATACAAACATGGAAACTAATTCGATTCTGTCCCTTTTGACTCTTGATTGGAAGATTCATAATTGCAGTATATAAGGCAATTATCTAGATTTCAGAATACTTAATTTTATTAAGTTGGGTGAAACATTATGCCATTTAGTATGATTAATTTTTCACACTGGTTTGAATTTTGAAATATTACTATGAATAATTGTCGCACTAGTTTGAATTTTGAAAAACCATACAAATCAAATCAGCGCTAAAAATTAAATCGGCGCGAAAAACAAACCAATACAGTCTTTTACAAAATTATTCATACCAGTGCGACAAAATTATTCATACCAATATTTCAAAATGTTTCATACTAGTGCGACAAAATTTTCATACCAATATTTCAAAATTATTCATACCAAGTACAAGTTTTAATATACAGCATAACATGGAAAATACTTTAGT
>VATE01000107.1:0-40873 GCA_008065195.1 Metschnikowia amazonensis
GATTGAATGATTGAATGATTGAATGATTGAATGATTGAATGATTGAATGATTGAATGATTGAATGATTGAATGATTGAATGATTGAATGATTGAATGAGTGAATCGATTGAATGTCTTGGAATTCAGTGAATGTTTCGAGATTCAGTAAATGTCTCGAGATTCAGTAAATGTTTCGAGATTCAGTAAATGTCTCGAGATTCAGTATCGGTGCAGTTTTGAATTCAATCAGTCGGATTCAGTCAAATTCCAGCAAATTCAAAAGTTACTGGCTAAATGAACGCGATGATATAGCACACCCGTACACCATGCTACCCCAGGACAAAAAGGCCCATTGCAAAAGAAGCATTTTTTGCTATATTTGATTCATAGTAGCTTTGTTGGATTTTTACAATTCCGGACGCCATTAGGGGTGGTTTTGAAGTGCATAGAAGTGGTGTGGGGGAAGAACTCTGTAGGAGGCCCAAGATCCGGCGCAGCCACCCTCGGATCTCCACTTTCAATTCACTCCACATGAGTAACCAAGAATTATTAAAACTTTATTATCAAAAGTTTGACGGTGAATTATCAAAAGTTTACACTAGAATGTTATAAATATTATTATATGGAATCTTGAAAATTTATTTTTCTTTTTAGCTGAAATGTGAAAGAGTGAGAACTGAGAGTTAATGAACTAAGAGTTAATATACACAGTAACCAAGTAAACTAGTACAGAACTTTAAGTAAAGTACAGAACTTAAGTAAACTAGTACAGAACTTTAAGTAAAGTACAGAACTTAAGTAAACTAGTGCAGAACTTTAAGTAAAGTACAGAACTTCAAGGAGTCAATTCCTAAGAATAACCCTCCCTTTTGTCAGCTGGCAGCTATTCCTAGGTTTACCTTTAGAATGTCACATTCAAGGTCTTATTTTAGGAATTTCTGATACAGGTCTGTTGTCAGAAAAGATGTATGGGTTACTATACAGTCAAAAAGAAATCACTGCATCATCTGGCACTTTTTGATATGGACTGTGTGATATTGTCTATGTGATATTTACCACAGTGTTTTTCAAATTATTCAAAGCAGCGCGGAAAATGTTTCGAAAAAACAGAATGTTCAAGCCATAATTCTGTCACATCCATTCGCAGTCTAAGCCATAATGTTCATACCAACTAAAATTTGATAATCTTGAATACTAATCTGGAAACTGTCTCATATATACATTTAGGACTCTTCCAAAGGGCAAACTGACAAAACTCAACTTTTTCCATGATTTCTTGTACACAAAATCTTGTATTTGGCTTGAAATGTGAATAGGTGCGAAACTCTTGATACCGTGCTTTTCATTACAGTAGTTTTCAAAATTATTCAAACCAGCGCAACAAAATTTATAGCAATAATTCAAAATTTCGTACCACTTCGCACAATCTTTTAACCCAATGGCATAATGTATATACCAACTATAATTTAATAATCTTACTATTAATCTGGAAACTGCCTCATATATACATTTAGGACTCTTCCAAAGGGAAAACTGACAAAACTCAACTATTCCCATGTTTTCTTGTACATAACAACTTGTATTTGGCTTGAAGAAATGTGCGAATTGGTACGAATATTTTGAATTGGTATGAACTAATTTGTCGCGCTGGTTGAATACTTTTGATATTTTAAAGATTTGACTACTTCGCACAATTTTTTAAACATATGGCATCATGTGAACTTTTAACAGATTTATCAGAATATATCAGAATATATCAAAATTTATCAGAATTATCAGAATTTATCAAAATTTATCAGAATTATCAGAATTTATCAGATTTATCAGAATTTATCAGAATTATCAGAATTATCAGAATATATCAGAATTTATCAGATTTATCAGAATTTATCAGAATTTATCAGAATATATCAGAATATATCAGAATATATCAGAATTTATCAGAATTATCAGAATTATCAGAATATATCAGAATATATCAGAATATATCAGAATATATCAGAATATATCAGAATATATCAGAATATATCAGAATATATCAGAATATATCAGATTTATCAGAATTTATCAGAATATATCAGAATATATCAGAATATATCAGAATTTATCAGATTTATCAGATTTATCAGAATTTATCAAAATTAAATTCAAAAATTTAATTTCAAGAATTGCCTCATGTATTGGGAATCAAGAGTCAAAGCGAATGAGCAGCTTCTTGTTGTCCTATATGCAACAACTTGTACAGTGTTTTTCAAAATTATTCATACCAATGCGCAAAATTATTCAAACCAAATAAAAGTTTTAATATACAGCATAACATGAAGACTACTTTAGTTTTGTTCGTTTTGATGTTAATTGGAAGACTCTAAGAATAGCATGTAATTATAATCAGTAAGATAAAAAATCTTTGATTACTGAATTCTAATAAAAGTTGGTGTGAAATATTATTCATACTAATATTTCAAAATTATTCAAAGTGCGACAAAATTATTCTTCCAAATACAAGTGCTTATTTACAATATAACATGGAAACTAAATCAGTTTTGGCCCTTTTGACCGTTGATTGGAAGACTCCAAGTATAGTATATATGAGACAATTCTCTAAATTGAGATTTCAGAATATTGAATTCTAAAAAGTTGGTGTGACACATGTCGTCATTTGGTTTGAAAGATTGTGCGAAGTGGTATGAAACTTTTTGAGAATTGGTATGAAACTTTTTGAGAATTGGTATGAAACTTTTTGAGAATTGGTATGAATAGTTTTGAAAAATTTTGTATTTGGTCCGAAAGAATATTCAAGGGGAACGAAACTTTTAATTGTTTTATAATTTTGCTAATGGGTTTATTGTTTTCGCGCTGGTTTGAAGTTTTGAAGCTGTAAGATATTACACCAATTACCAATAATCGCACTCACCAATTACTCTACCACAAGTAGCAATTAATGTGCACTTACCTATTATTAATTATCAATTACTCTATCATCAATTACCCTCTATTAATTATCAATTAAATACAATTTCTCTACATCAATTACTCTATCATCAATTACTCTATCATCAATTACTCTATCATCAATTACTCTATCATCAATTACTCTATCATCAATTACTCTATCATCAATTACTCTATTTATTATCAATTAAATACAATTACTCTACATTACTACAGTGCGTCAAAAGTATTCACCAAATGGCATAATGTTACACCAACTTTTAATAGATTTCAGTAATTAGATATTTATATCTGGACAATTGCCCTTATATACTATTCTTGAAGTCTTCCAATCAACGGTAGAAATGGAAAACTAAATTACTTTCCATGTCATGCTGTATATTAAAACTTGTATTGGTTTGAATAATTTTGTCGCATTGGCATGAATAATTTTGTCGCACTGGCTTGAATAATTTTGTCGCATTGGCATGAATAATTTTATCGCATTGGTATGAATAATTTAAAAATACTGTAATTAATCTGCTCTCACCAATTACTCTACATCAATTACCAATCACTCCATACCACTCTATTAATTCTCATCAATCTACTTCATAACTGTAATAATTACATTTTAATAAATCTAATTCACTACTCTCATAATCTACATCTCTCTAATAACCTACATCTCTCTATTAACCTACATCTCTAATATTCAATCTACTTCTTACCATTAATCTCTAGACCCGTACACCTCCATCGCGGATTTTAAAAATCCCTGCTCTTATTAGTCCAGCCCCACATTCCACTAGGTGCTCCTCTCCTCCTGCCACCATCTGCTACAATAGCATCCAAAGCCTCGTGCCTGCTCCCCCCTCCATTGCCTGCTCCACCCCTTCCACGTTGACTCCCCCACCCCCTGGCGACATGCGCAAGTGCAAAGTGTTCGTGGGGCTGTCCCACCCCCAATTGGGGCAACTCGTCTGTGACCGTCTAGGCGTGGAACCTGCTCCATGTACGCTCAAAAAGTTCTCCAATGGCGAAACTTCCGTCCAGATCGGAGTGTCTGTGCGTGATGAGGACGTGTACATCATCCAGTCTGGGTCGCCAGAAATCAACGACCATATCATGGAGTTGTTGATCTTGATCTCCGCGTGTCGTGGTGGGTCGGCATCCAAAATCACCGCCGTGATCCCCCAGTTTCCCTACTCCAAGCAGAGCAAGATGAAAAAGCACAGAGGCGCCATTACCGCCAGGATGTTGGCCAATTTGTTGATCATGGCCGGCGCGGACCACGTGGTGTCCATGGACTTGCACGCTTCGCAGATGCAAGGCTTCTTCACCAAGCCCGTTGACAACTTGTACGGTGCACCAACGCTAGCTCGCTGGATCAAACACAATATCCAGGACTGGGCCAATGCTGTGGTGGTGTCCAAAAACCCCGGCGGCACCAAACGTGTCACGGCCTTGGCCGACTCTTTGAAGATCAACTTTGCCATGATCCACACCGACCGCCGCAGAACTCTGGACAACTTCACCAAAACAAAGCACTTGAAGGGCACTACACGTGTGGATGCTGAAAACGCAAATAACATTGCCAACGAGATGCAGACCGCCCGTGTGGTTAAGGGTCATGTGGTGGACGATGATTACCCCGACACCACAGCTGTGGCACCCAAATCAGCCGAGAAATCCGTGGCCGATGGTGATCTTTTGGGTGGATCCTTTGAGAATGCAAACTCTGACGATGAAGACGAGCCCACGTCCATTGAGCAGGAGAAATTGATCACGTTGGTGGGTGATGTGCACGACAAAGTGGCCATTATCTTGGACGACATGATCGATAAGCCCAACTCATTCATTGCAGCTGCTGAGCATTTAAGACTCAACTGTGGTGCCAAGGCCGTGCATGTGGTGGGCACGCATGGTGTATTCAGCGATGGATGTTTAGAGACATTGAACGGGTCTAGATTTATTGACAAGATTGTGGTGACCAACACCTATCCTATTGGAGAGAAGCGTATTTTGCAGAACAAGAAGTTGGAAGTGATAGACGTTTCGCCTATATTTGCGGAGTGCATTAGAAGAGATCATTTTGGAGAGTCCATTTCGGTGTTATTTGATTCATTGGCTGCGATAGAGTAAGTCTACTGTGTGATAGTGATTGGTCTGTGCTGATTGGTCTGTACTGATTGATATGTACTGATTGATATGCTGATTGATATGTACTGATTGATATGCTGATTGATATGTACTGATTGATATGTACAGATTGATTGTGATTGGTACCGACTGATTCATACTGTACTGATACTGATTGATTTTTAAAACCACCGCGAAAATGTTTCGAACCAAGAAACAAATGTCAAACCATAATTTATAAAGTTACATTCAAACCAAAAGACGTAATTCTCCACACCAACTTAATTAATTCAATTCTGAAAATATATCTGGACAATTGCTTTATGTACTCATTTGGGAGTCTTCCAATCAAGGTCAAACGGACGAACTGAACTGTTTCTTGTTATGCTGTATTAACAACTGTATTTGGTTGGAAAGACTGAAGACGTACGAATTATTGGTTTGAATAATTGAAGACTGAGAAATGTTAGTGAGAAAAGTTAGTGAGAAAAGTTAGTGAGAAAAACTTACAATGATTTTCAAAATTATTCATACAGTATTCTTCAAAATTATTCATACCAATGCGACAAAATTATTCATACCAGTGCGATAAAAATTTTCATACCAAATACAAGTTTTAATATACAGCATAACATGGAAACTAGTTTAGTTTTGCCTTCGACCGTTGATTGGAAGACTGCAAGAATAGTATATATAAGCAACTGTCCAAATAAAATTTCTGATTACTAAATTCCATTAAAGTTGGTGTGAAACATTATGCCATTTGGTTTGAATACTTTTGAAATATTGGTATGAATAATTTTGCGCGCTGGTATGAATAATTTTGAAAAACAGTGTACCAATATTTCAAAATTATTCATAATCTTTTTCAAAATTATTCATACAGTCTTTTTCAAAATTATTCATACCAAATGGCATAATGTTACAGCAACTTTTAATATCGGTAATTAGATATTTTATATCTTGCTAATTTTTATTACATTCTATTCTTGGAGTCTTCAATCAACAGCCAAAAGGGCAAAACTAAAGTAGTTTCCATTCTGTTTCTTAAAAGTTGTTTTTGGTATGAATAATTTGAAAAATACTGTAGTGCGACAAAATTATCAAACCGAAATTTCAAAAGTTTCGTACCACTTCGCACAATCTTTCAAACCAAATGACATAATGTTACACCAACATTTAATAGATTTCAGTAGTTATATTTTATATCTGGACTATTGTTTAATCTTGGAGTCTTCAATCAACGGTCGAAACGGAAAAGTAAAGTACCATGATATCCTGTAAAATAAAACATGTATTGGTTGAATAGTTTTGACACACTGTAGTGAGAAAATGTTAGTGAGAAAATGTTAGTGAGAAAATGTTAGTGAGAAAATGTTAGTGAAAAAATGTTAGTGAGAAAATGTTAGTCAGAAAATGTTAGTGAGAAAATGTTAGTGAGAAAATGTTAGTGAGAAATGTTAGTGAGAAAATGTTAGTGAGAAAATGTTAGTGAGAAAATCTAAGTGTAAAAAAGTTTCAGTAAGAAACCTCGGTGTAAGAATCTCAATGCAAGATTTACAGTGAGAGGATTATCATAGTCAGGATTTCATAGTGAGATTATCAGTAGGTGTGATTGGGACTGGTGCGGATAGTAATTGGCACTAAAACTAATAAAGACTAATACTAATAGAGATTAATAGAGAATACTGATACCCTTATCATATTTCCATACTAATTCATTCCAATAAATGACCTGTATATAATCTCAGTCTATGCACGTCCAATAATTACTACCAATGCTCATGATAAACGTGCTCGCACCAGCACCCCACACCACTTGGTCATTCACATCCAGGTAATGCAAGTATTTATGACACCAACTGAATAAACATTGATTAGACTGAGACCAATAGATAAGCATATTCGATACTGATTCCATATTATCTCCATTACTCATTCCATATCATCTCCATTACTCATTCCATATTATCTCCTTATCTCCATTGAAACTCTCATCCTGATATCTATACTGTATTATTCCAATACATTATATACTCCATTTCTTAAGGCACACTATGGACGATACTGCAAAACTGATTCCTATCCCCAAACAGGCAGGTGGCAAAAACGTGGCAATGTCGCCTCTTTCCCTAAGCAACGAGGACTCTGTCGAAACAGAAAAAGCCATGGCATCGTTGGCGCCCATGTTGGAAAGCTTCACTCCCAAAACTAGCGCCGAGGAATGCAAGGATGGCGTGGCCAGTCAGATCACAGCGTCGCCCCGGCGCAGCTCGCTCTCGGCCATTTCCGAGTCGTCACTTTTGACCGTGGACAATTTACTGAAAATCAATGCCATTGCACCACCCAACGAGATCCGGGGCTTTTCTAGAACAAACTCCATTGGCTCATGGGATGCCGGAATGGCCAAGTTGAACAAGACGGTTTCCAACACGTCTAATGCGTCCAAAATACTGAACAAATCATCCACGGAGACTACAGCGCAGCCAGTCAAGAAGGTGGGCAAGATTGGCGTGTGTGCCATGGATGCCAAGGCCATGTCCAAACCGTGCCGGCGCATCTTGAGCCGGTTGATTGAAAATGGAGAATTCGAAACCATTATTTTCGGCGACAAGGTGATTTTGGATGAGGCCATCGAGAACTGGCCCACGTGCGACTTCCTCATCAGTTTCTTTTCCACCGGTTTCCCCTTGGACAAGGCCATTGCCTATGCTAAGTACAGAAAGCCGTACATCCTCAACGACTTGGTGTTGCAAAAACTGCTCTGGGATCGGCGCTTGGTGCTCAGCATTTTGAACCATGCGCAGGTGTCCACGCCTGATCGGCTCGAAATCTCGCGCGATGGCGGGCCTCGGTTGACCAAGGAGTTGCGCGAGAAGTTGCTCGAGGTGGGCGTGCCGCAGGCCAAAATCGACCAGTGGAACGATCAGGACGAGCCCGATTGGAAAATGGTGGATGAGGATACGTTGATGGTGGACGGCAAGACCATGAAGAAGCCGTTTGTGGAGAAACCCGTGGATGGCGAAGACCACAATGTCTATATCTACTATCCTCGGTCCAACGGAGGCGGAGGCCGGCGGCTTTTCCGCAAGATCGGCAACAAGTCGTCGGAGTTCGACCCCAACTTGACGTCGCCGCGCGTCGAAGGTTCCTTCATCTACGAGAAGTTCATGGACACCGACAACTTTGAGGATGTCAAGGCATATACTGTGGGGTCGGAATTCTGCCATGCCGAAACAAGAAAGTCGCCGGTTGTGGATGGAATAGTCCGGCGAAACACTCAGGGAAAGGAGTTACGGTTCGTGACCGAGCTCACAGACCACGAGAAGCGAATGGCTCGCAATGTCAGCAACATTTTCCGCCAGACCATCTGCGGCTTTGATTTGCTCCGGGTCAACGGCGAGAGCTACGTGATTGACGTCAATGGCTTTTCGTTTGTCAAGGACAACAACGAGTACTACGACTCGTGTGCACAGATCTTGCGCAACTTGTTCATTGAGGCCAAGAAAAGCAGGGATTTGATCAAGAACAATATTCCCCGCACATCGCAGATCACGCAGTCGCAGTTCCAGGAGAAGGAGCAAAAGTGGGTTTTCAAGGGCTTGGTTTCGGTGATTCGCCATGCTGATAGAACTCCCAAGCAGAAGTTCAAGTACCTGTTCCGGTCGCCGCTCTTTATCTCGTTGTTGAAAGGCCACAAGGAAGAGGTGATTATTCGCGCGGTTCCCGATCTCCATGTGGTTTTAGAAACCGTCAAGATTGCAGAGGAAAAGGAGTTGGAGGACTTGAACAAATTGAGGCAGTTGCGAGGCGCGTTGGAGAAAAAGATCGATTTTCCTGGCACCAAAATCCAGCTCAAGCCTTCGTTGAACCCAGAAAATAGCGATATTGTGGACAAGGTGCAGTTCATTCTCAAGTGGGGTGGAGAACCTACGCATTCGGCCCGTCACCAGGCGTCAGATGTGGGCGAGCAACTAGGCCAAAACATCAAGTTGCTCAACCGCGAAGCCTTGAAAGATGTCAAGGTGTACACGTCTTCGGAGAGAAGAGTCATTGCCAGTGCTCACTTGGCCACGTGCTCAATGTTGGGATTGGAATCTTTGCCTGATGATTTTTTGATTATACGCAAAGACTTGCTTGACGACTCCAACGCTGCCAAGGACTTGATGGACAAGGTGAAAAAGAAGCTCAAGCCATTGTTGAGGCAGGGCGCCGAGGCACCGGGGCAGTTCACGTGGCCACCCAAAATGCCCGAGCCATTTGTGGTGATCAAGAGAGTGTGTGAGTTGATGAACTTCCACCGCGAAATCATGAAATACAACTTTGAAAACAACAACGTGGAGGAGTTCCAGAAATCGTGGTGCTGCGGTGAAGATCCGTTCCTCTTCAAGGAAAGATGGGACAAGTTGTTCTCGGAATTCACCAACGTGGAGAAAACCCATCCGCTGAAGATCTCTGAGTTGTACGACACCATGAAGTACGATGCCTTGCACAACCGCCAGTTCTTACAGAAGATCTTCTCGTATGACCCTGCGGATAAGCAATTGCTCAAGCGTTTGGCTGATAATTGTGGTGATACCGTCAACTCTTCTGGCTTGGTCAGTGAGTACCCCATCAACATCTTGGCCATGAACGGCTTCAAGATTCCGTCTGAGCCACAGGCCACGCCATCTTCATCCAACTCGTCCAGCTTCTCCAACATATCCAACGCAAACACGTTTGCCGGGTCGCTTGGCTGGGTCCTCAAGGGCGCCGTGTCGGCCAATGAAGAAAAGAAGGCTTCCAAAAAGGAAAAGGCTCCGGAGAACCCGTTCGATGACCCCACGTTCGCTCGGCTCCGCGAGCTCTACCGCCTTTCCAAAGTGCTCTTTGACTTTATCTGTCCGCAAGAGTACGGCATCAAGGACGAGGAGAAGTTGGACATTGGCTTGTTGACGTCGTTGCCGTTGGCCAAGCAGATCCTCTCGGATATCCAGGATATGAAGAAACATGGCAATGCGGCCGTGGTCAACTACTTCACCAAGGAGTCGCACATCTACACGCTCTTGAACATCATCTACGGCGCACAGTTGCCCATGAAGATTGCGCGCAATGCGTTGCCCGAGTTGGACTACTTGTCGCAGATTCTGTTTGAGATCTACGAGTCTGGTGACGTATCGGGAGGGAAGAAGTACTCCATCCGCCTATCGTTGTCTCCGGGCTGCCATACACAAGATCCTCTTGACGTGCACCTAGACGACGACCACTACATTGGGTGTATTCCCCGCATCAGCTTGACACGGCACTTGGACATGGACTTGGTATCACAGCGTCTCAAGTCACGGTTTCCAAGGGTATCGTTGCCGAAGAAGTTTACTCCGGTGAACATCTCATCTCCACTAGCGAGTGCACGGAGCGATTAAAGTGAAAAGAGGTATTTAATTTTTGTAATTAGACTGAATATAGAGTGTTTTAAAATTATTAAACCAGTGCGACAAAATTCAAGCAACAAAATTTCAAAGCAACAAAATTTAAAGCAACAAAATTTCAATCCAATTTCAAAATTCAATCCAGTGCAACAAAATAAGTTTTTCAAGGATGTGAATGGGCGGAGACTATAAAGATATGTTAGACTAATTCAGAGATGAGCGATAGAATAGAAAGAAATTGTGGAATTAATGATGCACAGGAGCAATGTTTTCAGTATTAGCAGCGTGCAAAATAATTTAAACAAAATTAACAAAGCAGAATTTAGAAGTATTCAAGCACTGCGCATTCTTTCAAACCAAATGAATAAGATTCACACCAACTTCTAGAAATCAATATTCTGAAATTTAAATGTGGAAAAATGCCTCATATGTGATAATTGGGAGTCTTCCATCAAGGCTCAAACGGATGGAAAGTTTCTCATACAAGAA
Source organism: Metschnikowia amazonensis (assembly GCA_008065195.1). Classification (NCBI taxonomy): domain Eukaryota; kingdom Fungi; phylum Ascomycota; class Pichiomycetes; order Serinales; family Metschnikowiaceae; genus Metschnikowia; species Metschnikowia amazonensis. The sequence goes on from VATE01000107.1 coordinate 10,951, forward strand.
TTTATTAGGGGTGTACGAAACTTTTGCATTGGCTAATTAATTTTGGTGTGTGGTATTGTTTTCCGCGTTGTCGAAACCTTTCGCGCGCTAGTTTGAGATTTTAAACACTGTAATTAGAATTGAGAAGTAATTAGAATAGAGAAGTAATTAGAATAAGTAATTAGAATTAAGAAGCAATTAGAATAAGTAATTAGAATTGAGAAGTAATTAGAATAAGTAATTAGAATTGAGAAGTAATTAGAATAAGTAATTAGAATTGAGAAGTAATTAGAAACCAACAAAATTATTTAAACAATTCAAACTAGTGCGACAAAATTCAACAAAATTATTTAAACAAATTTTAAAATTCAATCCAGTGCGACAAAATTTTAAACCAACAAAATTATTCAGTCACTTATTCAAACTAATTTCAAATTATTCAGTGCCACTTATTTAAACAAATACAAGTTTTAAATTACAGCATGGAAATATTTAGTTTTTCCGTTTTGACCGTTCTTTGAAGACTCCAAGAATATTTTTAAACAATCGTCCAAATAAAAATTTTCTGATTACTGAATTGTATTAAAAGTGGTGTGAAACATTATACCATTTGGTTTGAAAGATTGTGCAGTGGTACGAAAATTTTGAATGGTTTGATAATTGTCGCACCCATTCTCATACCTTTCAAACCAAATACCAATTGTTGTCAGGATAAGAAACTAGTTATTCTGTCACTTTAGCCCTGACTCCCAAATGTAGTAATGAGGCAATCCGAATTTTTCAGAATATTATTATACTAAAAGTTGGTGTAGATTATACCATTTGGTTGAAAGATTGTGAGGTACGAAAATTATGTTTGAACTATTCTTTTTCTTGGTCGAAATATTTTGCGCGCTGCTTTGAATACTTTGAAAGCTTTGAAAAGTTTTGGTACACTGTTTTTCAAAATTATTCATACCAATGGTATAATGTTTCACACCAACTTTTAATGAATTCAGTAATTAGATTTTTTACATCTGGATGATTGTTTGTATATACTTTGGAGTCTTCCAATCAAGGGTTGAAACGGGCAAAACTAAACTAGTTTCTATGTTATGTATGTATTAAAACTTGTATTTATGAATAATTTTTCGCACTGGTATGAATAATTTTGAAAAATACTGTACAATACTATTCAATCCCATTATTAAAATACTATTCAATCCAATAATTAAAAACAATCGAATTATTAAAAATACTATTCAATCCAATAATTAAAAACAATCGAATTATTAAAAATATTTTTTAAACCAAATACAAGTTGTATATATAAAATAAGGAAGCTAGTTCATTTGTTTTGACCCTTGACTCCCAAATGTGGTATATGAGGCAGTCGTCCAGGTTAAGATTTCAGAATATTGAATTCTAATAAAACATGTGCAATTTGGTATGAAAGATTGTGCGAAGTGGTACGAAACTTTGAAATATTGGTGAATTGTCGCACTGGTATGTTTAAAAATACTGTAATGTAATTGTAGACTGAGGATAATTGTAGACTGAGGATAATTGCAGACTGAGATAAACCCGTACATCCTAGACTGTTAGCTCCCTTTGGTACTAACAGAATTCTAACAAGACTATTCACGAACGAACTGGTGAAGATCTGAACAAAGAATATTCCAGCAACACTATTCATCTATCAACTTGAGACATCAAACACTTAGCAGTGGCTTGAGAATCTTTCCCTACAGACTAATCAATCTCTTATATGCACTCAACGAAGATTCCACTTTACTTGTAAACACTGTTCTGCTATTAATTAGCAACCAAGCTTGTAACTAACTACTAGGCAAGTATCATTTGGGACTGTATAGAGAGTACAGTACAGTACAGTTTTCAAAGGTATCAAACCAGTGAAATTATTCAAACCAAATACAAGTATTTGTACAGTATTTTTCAAACTTATTCATACCAGTGCGACAAAATTATTCATACTAGTGCAACGAAATTATTCATACCAATATTACAAAATTATTCATACCAAGTACAAGTTTTATTCTACAGCATAACATGGAAACTACTTTACTTTTGTCCGTTTAGCCGTTAATTGGAAGACTCTAGGAATGGTATATAAGAGCAATCGTCCAAATATAAATTTTCTGATTACTGAATTCTATTAAAAGTTGGTAGGAAACATTTTCCATTTGGTATGCATAATTTCGTCGCACTGGTATGAATAATTTTGAAATATTAGTACGAATAATTTTGTCGCACTGGTTTGAATAATTTTGAAATATTAGTACGAATAATTTTGTCGCACTGGTTTGAATAATTTTGAAAAATACTGTATATAGGATCTGTTCGTTTACCCTTGATTGGAAGATTCCCAAATGAATAAATATCATTAAGAATATTGAAATATAATAAGTTGGTGTGAAACAATATGACATTCGGATTGCGCGAAGTGGTACGAAACTTTGAAATATTGGTTTCAATAATTTGAAAAACACAGTAATTCAGTTTCGTATTCCTTCGCAGTCTTTCAAACTACATGTTCAACTACAAGATAAAGCCAGGTTAGTGTCTCCGTTTTACCCATGACTGGAAGATAATTCTGTAAATAAGGCAATTCTTTAATATTTAAAATTACTGAATTCCAATGAGTTGGTTTGAACATTATCATTTGTTTGAGTGATTGAACACTATCATTTGTTTGAGTGAGTGGGTGCGAAACTTTTGAATTATTGGCTTGAACATTTTCTGCTTCGAAACATTTCGCGCGCTGCTTTGAATACTTTAAAAACTATTCCACTATTTAAAGTTTCCTACACCCGTAACAAGATGTATAAGATGATAAGAAGAGTCAATTTTGTCCGAACATACAGTATTTTTCAAAATTACTCATACCAGTGCGACAAAATTATTCATTCCAATATTTCAAAATTATTCAAACTAGTGCGACAAAATTATACAAACCAAATGGCATGATACTTCACACTAACTTTTAATAGTTTTCAGTAATCAGAAATTTTATATCTGGACTATTGCTTATATATATTATTTTTGGAGTCTTCCAATTCTCGGCCAAAAGGACAAAACTAAAGTAGTTTTCATGTTTTGCTATATATTAAAACTTTTATTTGGTTTGAATAATTTTGAAATAATGGTATGAATAATTTTGAAATATTGGTATGAATAATTTTGAAATATTGGTATGAATATTTTTGTCGCACTGGTATGAATATTTTTGTCGCACTGGTATGAATATTTTTGAAAAAGACTGTAATTGGAAGAGTCCAAATTCATTAAATAAGGCAATTTTTAGATTAAATTTTAAGATTATTAAATTCTAAGTTGGTGTGAACATTATCATTTACAGTGTTTCAAAATTATCCAACCAGTGCGACAAAATTATTCCAATATTTCAAAATTATTCAAACTAGTGCGACAATTTAAACCAAATGGTATAATGTTTCACCAACTTTTAATAGAATTAGTAATCCGGTATTTTGTATCTGGATTGCTCTTATATACTATTCTTGGTCGCAAAGGACAAAATGAAAGTAGTTTTGTTATGCTGTTACTTGTATTTGGATTGAATATTTTGAAATTGGTTTGAATATTTTGAAATTGGTTTGAATCATTTTAAAGAATACTATTTAGAGTAGCGCGCAAAATGTCGACCCAAGAAAAATATGGTCCAAGAATTCAAAAATTCACACCCATTCACTCAAACCGAATACAAGTTGTTGCTTAGGATAATAAAAATCAGTTCACTTCTTTGACCAATTGAAGACTCCAACTTAGTAAAAAGGCAAATCTTCAGATTAAGATTATTAAATTTTAAGTTGTTAAGACTATGCCATTGAAGACTGTGCAAATAGATGCGAAACTTTTGAATTAATATTTTCCTGGTTTGAAACATTTTCCGCGCAGCTTTGAATTGAAAAACAGAGGCTGGGTAAAATAATAAATGTCACTGAAATTTCATTCCTACACAATAAGAAAGAAATAGTGCAGTTTTTTCCAAATTATTCATACCAATTTCAAAATATTCAAACCAATAAAATTATTCAAACCAATAAAATTATTCATACCAAATAAAAGTTTTAATATACAGCATATAATGGAAACTACTTTAGTTTTATTAGTTGCGACCGTTTATTGGAAGACTCCGAGAATAGAATGTAATAGCAATCAACAAGATATAAAATATCTGATTACTAATTCTATCAAAAGTTGGTGAAACATTACACCAATTGGTATGAGTAATTTTGAAATTGGTTTGAATATCTTGAATTGGTTTGAATATCTTGAAATTGGTTTGAATATCTTGAATGGTTTGAATATCTTGAAATTGGTTTAACAAATTATTACCAGTGCGACAAATTATTCATACCAATATTTCAAAATTCATACCAGTGCGACAAACTATTCTAACCAATATTTCAAAATTATTCATACCAGTGCAACAAAATTATTCATATCAAATGGCATAATGTTCACACCAACTGTTAATAATTTTCAGTAATCAGATATTTTATATGCTGATTGCTAATAAATTCTTAGAATCTTCAGATCAATGGCCAAATGGACAAAACTAAAGTAGTTTCCATGATGCTGTATTAAAACTTGGTATGAATAATTTTGTCGCACTGGTATGAATATTTCGAAAAGTACAGTATTCGCGACTTTGAATATTTTCGTTTCCTAATTGAAAGTAAAATAGTCTAATCGATTCATGACATGCACTGTGCTCCCTGAACCCCATACGAAGACCACGTTCCGTGGTAGATACAGATTGTTCAGTTCATTTGGTATATAATCAGATTTCTCTTTGGGACATTGGAGTCTTTACATTCTCATTGTATGCCATGAACTATTCATCTATTGCTCATCAACTATTCTTCAATCAACTATTCATCTATTCCTCTATTCCTCTATTCATCAGTCATCAATCAACTATAAATTGGTATGAATATCTTGAATTGAATCTGAATTGAGTATCTGAATTGAATATCTGAATTGAATATCTGAATTGAATATCTGAATTGAATATCTGAATTGAATATCTTAATTGGTCTGAATTCGCACCGTATGAATAAGACTACTTCATTCTTATACACATTAATCAATTCATTTTCTATTTCATTTCTATCTCTTATGCCTTCTCGTACTTCTCCCAGTTGTCAATGATATCCTTGATCTTGTCCGATTTGGTCAACTCGTAAACCTCCTCAAAGTACTCCTTGGTAATCTCAAAAGGCTTGGCCGTCAAGTTCGGAATGTACTTGCCAATCAAGTCCTTGGGCTTCACCGAAGACTTGGGGATCTTCTTGCACAAGAACCGCTTGAATGGCTTCACTCCCGACATCAAGTATGATGAGTGGAAAGGCACCGAGATTCCCTTCAATGGAATCACAGCAAAACCTCTCTCCAAGTCAATGGGCTGCGGCTTGGCCAACGACTTCTTGGACACCTCGTCGATAATCTCCGCCAAGTGCTCCTTGACCTTGTCCAACGACATTTGCTCCTGGAGCTTGACAATGTCGATCTTGTTCAACTTGATCACGTTCAACACGTTGGTCAACGTATCCAAAGCCCTCAAGTCTCCAGCCGTCACGTATTGCGTGTTCTCCACGTTGTAGTTGACAATCTCCAATAACCAGCCGGTCTTGACCGACACTTCGTCCACCACAAATCTCAAGGCCGCATCGTTGAACGAAGGGCTCACTCTCGTGGGGTTCACTGCACACATACCGTAATTGGACCGGCCCAAGTCGTCTCTGGGCACTGCCACTTGCATGGTCATACCTCTGTAGAACACCACATCCACCAAAGACTCAATAGGCATGACGTTGGCCAACGAAGACAATGCTGAGTATTCTCCCAATGAGTGGCCAGCAAACATCACATCCGAAGGCACCAAACCCTTGGACTTGATGTCCTCGTACGATGCCTTCTCCATCAATGTCAATGCAGGCTGAGTAAATTGCGTGGCTGACAACAAACCTGTGGGAGACACGAAAGTGTGCGAAGTGGTGGAATGGTCAATTTCCTTGAAGATCTTCTCGGACTTGATCTCCCCATTCTCACCAATGGTCTCAAACATCATCGACACGTAGTTCTCGCGGATCTTTCTGCCCTTGGAGCCTCCAAAATGCACCGTCAACTCGTTGGGGTTGTTCTTGACAATGTCCAAGATGGAGAATCCATAATTGTCAACAAAGTGACGATCGGCTCTGTCCCAAACTTCCTTGGCCACGTCCGAACTGTTGTACAAGTCCATACCCATACCTTGTTCTTGAGAACCTTGGCCAGTGAAAACGTAGGTGGTCACAGGCTGCTCGATCTCTGCCTCTCCCATCAACACGGCCAGATCGGTCTCCACATTTCTGGTCTCCACCTTGATGATCTTTCTTCCGTTGACCATTCCAATGTGCGTCAATGATGTCTGCAAAGTATCGTTGGGCAACACCATACCCACAAAGTCGGCCTTGAAAGCTCTCACTCTGGATGCCATACTGTTGGCAGCCCACTCCTCAACCAAGGCTCGGATGGACCCGGAAGAGTACATGCCGTGAGTGATTGTTCCAGGCAACTTGGCGTATGAGGCAAACACACGCGAAACGTGGATGGGGTTGTAGTCGCCCGAAACGTTGGCATATGGCTCGTTGGTGGAAGGAGCCCTGGATGTCAACTCCTCGCCGGAAGAGAGCGGAATGGCATTCTCAAACTTGATGTCCTGCTCGATGGTGTCTCCGTTTCTGGCAAAGTAGTCGGTCACGGGATTACCGTGCGAAACGCCAGCTTCGTAGTCAACAGACCCCACCTCAATGACTTCCTTGGTGGGCAACTCCAACAACACTTTTCCGGTGGTTCTGATGGACGAGTACACGTTGGCAGACTTGAACTTGTACACAGACTTGCATCTGAAGGTCAAGGTCTGGTTGGTCAAGTCGATGTCCTTATCCAAGTGGAACCATTCTTTGGATCTCAAGATGGCCAAGTTCTTGCCGGATTTGAACGAGATCTGAACTGGGTCTTCCGTCACCTTCTGGAACGTGTTCTCGTAGTCAACATACTCACCTCTGTAGAGGAAGCGAGACGTCACCTCCAACACCGGCTTGGAGTCTCTGTAGATGGTACCCACCACCTCCACCATTTTGCCGGAAGCCTGGTTCAAAACTGCATTGATCACAGCTTTGGTGGTCAACACATCGTCCTTCTCCAAAGGTGCCGCGCCTGGAATCATTCTGTATCCGTTGGACAAGTGCACCAACTTCAACAAGTCTCCGTCAATGGTCTTGGGGAAGATGGCCTTCATGATGGCCTTCCATCCAATGACAATGGCGAAATCCATAGGTGCCAAAGTCTTCTTGCCGGGTCTGTTGATAAAGGCTTCGCATGTGTTTCCAATGGCATGTGTGAACTCTGCAATGTCGGTGGCAGTAATAGTCACTGCTTCACCAGAAATTGGCTGCTCAACATCGATGTTGAAGTCAACTGGAACATCACTGCCATACCACAATTTCCAATAAAACGTCTTGATTCTATCGTTTCTGCCTTCCATAACCTCCACAATAGGAGCAAAGCCATCTTCGGGCTTGAACACATACAAGAAAGGCAAAGCAACCGGCTTGCCGTCCGCAGTTCTGTGCTCAATCAAACTCATCTCGATTTGAGACTTGCTGTTAAGCTTGATCTCAACCACTTTCTGGAAATCTCCCTTGATCAATTCCTCCACCACAAGACTGATGTTGTTGGCACTTCTGTCAATCTTCACAATGGTGTTTGGAGCAGGGCCCAAGATATCGTGCAATGGGTTGCTTGCATGGTTCTTGCCCTGGACAATTCTCTTGGATGAGATCATGGCATTCAACCAGTCCAAGTTGGAGCTGCTCAATTCACTGAGCCACTCTTTTTTGGAAGGCAATTTGGATCCCACCTTGTAAGTGGTCACAGAAGACGACTTTTCGATGGAAACTGACGAAAGACTGGCTCTGGACTTGACCTTGTCGACGCTGTTGAAGAACTCAACAACAGGAATGCTCTTGGCCTCGCCCTTATAAGCATCCTTCAATAATCTGGAAATGTGGCCCTCGTGGATGTTGTCCATGATTTCCTTGATGGGCTCGTTGATCTTGTTGGTGAACTGAGCAGCAACAGGTCCGTGGAGAATACATGTTCTTTGCACATCTCCGTCAAACACGGTCTCCAAGTTCTCGGATTGCCACAACGAATCCTTTTTGAAGAAAAACTCGAATCTTTCGTCCAAAACTGGAACAAATGGCGCAGGTTTCTGGCCTGGAGCCGCACAGTTGATCAAGAAAAAGTCACAATCTTCCTCAGAGATCAATTGATGCTTGGCCAGTGCGAAAACATTGAAGAAATCATCACAGAACTTCTGCGGCGAGTGAGTCAATTGAGAATTGTTTTGAATCAAAGACGTCTGGCCATTCTTGGAAGTGAATCTCTCCTCGACTCTTCTCAAAAAGTTGCAGAAAAAGTTTCTCAACGAAATGTCGCTCCATCTATCGGTGGATTCAACATACATCAACTCAATCAATCTGTTGGCCACTTCTTGGTACGTCATTTCTTCCAAGTCACATACACCATTGGCGTTGCGCGCAAACCAGGGCTTCTGGAAATCCTTGTCCAATTTGTTGATGATGTAATCTCTCTTCTTGGCCAACGCCTCAAGGAGCTTGTTCTTGGGCAAGTTGAAGATGGTCTCGTCGAGCTCTTTCCAGAGCATCACACCTCGCGTGGCGATTTTGTGGATTGGCTCGCCCATTTCTGATCTCACTGTAACAATTCCTCCTGTGGGCTTCTTGTAGGTGCTTTCCCATTGAGAGTCAGGAACTCCCGAGCAGGAAGCAATGAGCTTCTTGGCCTCAAGAGAAGTGTGTGCTTCCTTGGCCGTCATAACACGAGAGCCAAACAAAACTCCGTCAAATGGCATGGGTGGGTAGTTGAACTCGTGCGACCACGATCCCGTCAAGTATGGGTAGGTGTCCTCGTCGGAACCAAAGCCGGACCCGGCTACCAAGATGATGTTGGAGCACTTTCTGATCTTGGAGTACATCTGCAAGATGGGCTGGTGGAAATCCTCGAACGAGTGGTGTCCACCTCCTCTTCCACCGGTCCATTGCAAGACAATGGGGAATTCTGGATGAGCCTTTGCGATGGTGATGACCGCATTGATGGCCTCCACCGAACCAGGCTTCAAGCCCAAGTGATTGATGCCCAAAGTCTCGATATATTCGGTGGCCACCTCCAATGATGGAACACCTGCTCCAATGGTCAACGATTGGATTGGGTATCCTTTCTCTCTCATTTCCTTGATCAATGGAATACCCCATTGCAACATGACGGGGTTGACGTAGATCAAATTGACACCAATAGAAGCTCCAGGAACGAGTTTTTCGGCCACTTCATCCAACGCAGCAGTCATTCCCTTGGAGTTGAAGTATCCTCCTCCGGCCAACTCAATGTGGTAACCTGCGTTGGTGGCAGCAGTGACAATCTCCGGGTTGACGGTGGTGGGCGTCATACCTGCAACCATAAGAGGGGCTCTTCCTAACAATCTGGAGAACTTGGTGTCGACGTAAACCTTTCCAGCTTTAGTCTTGACCAATTTAGGCAGGAACTCCTCCAACCAGTTAGGAGCCCACTTGACCGAGTCTTCAGAGCGGTTGAAAATCTCCTGCTTGAAGCCATACTCATCATCAATGGCCACATCAATGGCTCCAGCAATAATAACTCTGGATCCAGTACCTTCCTTGTTTCTGTGGGTCAAAACACCCAAACCAGAAACACCACCAGGGCCGAAGTCCAACAAATGCGTGGAATCAAAGTTGGTTGCCTTCTCCCATTGCACAGGCAATTGAGTGATGCACTCAATGACTCTGGCAGTCACATCGGATTTCAAGTGCTGGAAGTTCTCACCGGAATAAGTGTCGTAGACAGGAATCTTGAGGTCAGCTGGGTTGATAGCCAAGTTATTCTTCTGTACATCAGACAAGATCAATTTCGTGGCAGGCTCCAATAAGTGGGAGTGGAAAGGAGCAAGAATCGGCAAGAAACGGTTGGAAAACCGCAACTTCCTGTCAGAGTGAGGCACTCTGGTTTGGTCGGAGCCAGAAGGAGCCTTATTCTTTCTGAGAGTCAAGTTGAGACCGTAAAGCGACTCAGGAGGACCGGAAACAACCAAGTTTCTGCCTCCATTGACCAAGGAAATAGCAATGTGCTTATCTGCAGGCAAATGCTTATTGGTGCTTTCAATAAAAGAGTCCACCTGTTCACGGCTGAGGTCTCTAATGGACAACATGGGAGAAGGTCTGCCCTCGCCGTTGTTCAAGGAGTCCTGCAACATGGTAGGAGGCAAGGAAATTCTTGGGTAGGTGGTCAAACATCTGGACCCAATGAAGAACAACAAGGAAATGGCCTTCAACGAGCTCTTGTAGAAGGAGTCCCACGAGTCCGAAGATGCAATGGCCACGGCCGTGACCAAGCCCTGCGAGTGACCGGTGGCTCCAACAAGGTACTCTCTAAACTCACCCGGAGTCACGCCCAAGGTCTTACAGGTGACCACGTAGTGGCACAACTGAATGACACAGATCAAAGGACACGACACGGGCACCGACAACAAGTAGTCCTGGTCCGGGGTCAGCTCGGGCGACTTCAACCAGGCCATAACATCAAAGCCCTGGGTGTAGATTTTGTCGACGTTTTCGGTGGTTTTCACCAACGAAAGCAACGTGGTGGCCACCTGTGAGAGAAAGTCGGAGAGCAAGCCTTTGTACATGTAATTCAACTCCCTCAACTCCTCAAAGTAGTCGTCCAGGTTTCCTTGGCCGCCGAAAATGGCAAAGGTCTTGGCCAAGCGCGACGCAGAGGTCTTCAACAAGTTGGAGTCGGACTTGGGGATGGCGGCATTGCTGCTGTCCACGGCAAGGAAGTAGTTCTTGATCACCTCCTTAATCTTCAAGGTGGTGGTGGGGTACGAGTCGTCTTGCAACAAGCCGGCAGCAAACGAGTGGATGTCGGAGTTGGAGAAGTAGCGGGACTCGAACTCCTGGAGCGCATGGGGCAAGATCTCGTCAAAGGGCCCATCTGCGGTCTTGGGGTCAACAAAGGTGGCAATGAAGCCCACGAATTTGGCAAACAACTCAGCAGGCGACGAGGGCTCATCATCTGAGGCAAACTCCTCGGTAGGGGTTGGTAACAGCTTCTCAAACTGCTCCTTCAACTGCGAATATTTGAAAAAGAGATTGGTGGGCACCAAAATGGTGTGTTCCATGGACCCATGGAAAAGGGAGAACGGACGAAGGGTCGTGGACATTTCAGTAGGCAGAAGCTGTGGATGCGTATAAATTAGAAGGCCGCTGGATGTGGAGGGCGCTGCAAACTCTCTAGACAAGAAGTACAAGAAAAGAAGCTTTGAAGGGGGGATCCCGATTCGGCAGTATTAAGAAGGGGTGGGACTGCGGAAGCGTGGAGACTGAGAATTGAGGATGGTTCAAAAGAAAGATGTGAAAAATTCGAGGCGATGCTTAGCAGTTATAAGATGCACAGAGCGCAGGGCCAAATTTTGGGCCTGAGACTATTGCAACTCTCAACAATGTGTGTGCAGTCCGCATCTTTTGTTGGGTGCCGCGGTCACGTGATGTGTCCATTGCCTGTCCATTTCTTCTACCCAATGACGGCTGCTGTCTAGTGCCTGTCCACTGTCTACCTGTTCTCTACTGCCTGTCCACTGACTCTCTACTGACTCTCTACGGCCTGTCCACTGACTCTCTACTGACTCTCTACTGCCTGTCCACTGTCTCTCTACGGCCTGTCCACTCTACTGCCCGTCCACTCCACTGCCTGTCCACTGTCTCTATGGCTTGCCCATCCATAGTGTATTTCCTAATCTTTCATTCTCTATCTACTACACTTCAATTAACTATTCTAACTTTCATCTTATTTCTATATCTCTATCGGGCATCTATGCCGGGCTAAACCCCAGCCATGGCTATGCGCTGCATATAAACCTCCGAACGCGTTCTGCTGCAGCTTGCCGCGCTCTAGATGCAAAAATAGCCGATGCGTGTAATTAATCCGGTCTCGTTGGCTAATCCATGACAATCTGCAGACATAGACATACATCAAACTGTGCTTGACCAAAGCTTTCACGCTGAGATTGTTTGGTGTTGAGTGTCGCTGTATAGCGGAAATGCCACGAAGGTTGCACGAGTCTTTAAACTCCACGATGACTGTAAACACCTGTTCACCATTTGTCTTCTTCTCTCTTCTTCTCTCTTCTTCTCTCTTCTTCTTCTTCTCTCTTCTCCATCTCTTCTCCTTCCTCTCTATTTTCCAAACTTCTCCCACTTTCCTCCGTCAAGCTTGCCCATTCATTATCACGCATAGCCAAAAAACTTGTGTGCAGGCCTGTTGGACTCTGCTCATCGTCTAGCCCAAACGCGACGGCCCAAGTTGGTGCGCGAAGTTGGTCTTGCGCGAAGTTGGCCCTGGCAAGTTGGCCCTGGCAAGTTGGCGCAGTGCGAAGTTGGCGCAGTGCGAAGTTGGTCCCTGGCAAATTGGCCCCAAGTTGGCCCAAGTTGGCCCAAGTTTACCGCAAGTTCGCATGTTGACCTTCGCATGTTGACCCAATTGAATGTTGACCCAAATGAATGTTGACCCAATTGAATGTTGACCCAAATGAATGTTGACCCAAATGAATGTTGACCCAATTGAATGTTGACCTTCCCATCTTGACCTTCCCATCTTGACCTTCCCATCTTGACCTTCCCATCTTGACCTTCCCATCTTGACCTTCCCATCTTGACCCAATTGAATCTTGACCTTCGCTTGACTGTTCTCTATTTTCCTGGCAACCCCGGAACGCTGGGCGCTTGAACCAAAGCATTCATTTTTTTAAAGTCACGCACAATAATCTCACACCTAGTCTCCTTGCATAAATCTTTCCGGTTGTAGTATGGCACTCTGTGCAAAAGCTCCAACCCTGAACTCCGCTCCAATGCCTCGATTGGTACCTGGAAATTGGTCAACAGCTCGGAATTGTCGATCACGTCGTTTGGAAGCACAAACGCTGCCGCCGCGATGTTGGGATCCCCGTCTCTTTCTCCAACAACAAGCTTGTAGAAATGCGTTGGAACTGCAATGTTAGGTGGAGACCCAATCACCTCGTATGTAACGCGGAACTTGTCATCTGGGCCTTTTTTTGGCAAGTACAACGACCCCGTCATAATGCGCACATTGTCGTACTTTTGTGTGAGTCTTCTGGTAAAGTCCTCGAAATGGGCCCAGTAGTCCCGGTTAAATCCATCTCCGACTTGAGGTGAGATGTTGCTGAGCAAAAACGTCTCGTCCATTGCGACCTGGTCGAATTTGGCATCGGCTGCTGGCGAGTTGTGGCCTCTGTCGTAGCCTGAACGGAAATAGTCTCTCAACCTGGCCCGGAACTTCATGGGGATGTTCTCGTCTTCCTTGAAAACTGACTTTTTGCGGTCCACTCCGCTCGACCGCTTGATGGAATCTTTGGTGATGTGTTCAATCACCCAGTAAGGATTTCTGGTGGCTCTATCATAGCAAGAAATGAATTCCTTGTGCTTTCCAATGTCATGGATGGGCCCGGGGAACCCATACTTGTAAAATCCTTCTGGGTTAATTGTTGAAGGATCAAACACCTCTGTATCTCCATTGGCTCCTCCTCTGCCGACCCCGGTATCTGCTGGAGAGCTTGGAACAGGCAATTTTGCTGGACTAGAAGATTTGCCCCAGAAGTACGACGCTATTCCCACGGCTCCCACTCCAAGAGAGTTTGTAAAAAGTTTGCTCATAGAGAAAATCTTCTATTTGAAGGGAGATTTTGAAGATAAATTTTGATTGAATCGAGTTTTGATTGAATCAATTAAAATTGTTGTCTTGAAATTATTTCTTTAACTCGTTTATAGAAATCAATCAACTGCTAAAGCGTGTAAATCTTTCAATTGGCTCTTCGCGCCTCGCTTGCGCGTCGTCTTTGATGCAGAGGTCAGATGTTACTGCTGCGAAAAACTTAGTGTAAGAATATCGTTTCTCCTCCACCACAAGGGGCCAAAGCCTGGTATTTATACCCACATAAATAGGGGTATGCATATTCCAACTGTGCATTTGTGTTACACCAATGCATGGCGTATTGCGTATCTGCATTCACCCACTTGCTGCCGCATTTGGAGGCGGTCCTGAAACACTGTAGGAATATAAATACCCATCCTTCCCCCCTCCATTTTTGCAACACCAAAAAAGAAAGGCACTCCATTTTTACAGCATACAAGTGGTTTCAATTTATACATTTCGGTTACATAATCCCCCCCCCCTCCATCATGAACACGCCAGAATTGATCACTTGGTGATTTACCCCAACTCCCACTCAATATACGCAGGTACGCGGTTGTTCACATCAACACCAGCTCTACACGCAACTACCAATACCCGAACTCATGCCCCGCAAACAAGAGTATATCGAGTTATCTACATATCCTGAAAATGGCGTGTCAGAGCAGAACTCGGAGACGGGTTTGTTTGGATCTGCCGATTTGGCCGACGACTGGATGCGTTCTTTGGATCCAACTAACTTGTCAGCCATCTTCTCTAGGTTAGGCATTGACGACGCCAACGTGACTTTTGAGACATTGCCCAAGCAAACAAAGTTTATGTTCGAGAAGATCTTTCTGCTTGATATCCCAAAATCCCTTCAGATTCTCCGTGATGCTTTGGCAGACCACGAAGGTGACATCAATTTCCCCTCCAAAGACTATAGACTTATCGAAGAGCTCATGGCAAGTATTCCAGCGAATTTCGAATCCATTGATTCTACACAGGCTGGTCAGAAAAGTTCCTCGAAGGAGCCCATGGGCTCTTGGGAAATCAATGTGAAAACTGAAGCTGCTCTTATTGCTTTTCACTCTCCATACCCCGAGGTCCGAGCTGTGGTTGACCCATACGACGACCCCAACATCCCTGTTGAAACTTTCAGAGTGTATGTGATTAGCTTATTCTGGACATTTGTGGGGAGCATCATCAATAACTTTTTTGTGCACCGGCTTCCCAGCATTTCCTTGTCAACAAGCACCGTTCAGTTGATGCTACTTCCAAGCGGCCGGATTTGGGAAAAAATATTCCCCACTAACAAAACTATTAACGTTGCGGGCAGGGCCATCAACATTAATCCGGGAAGGTGGAACAGCAAAGAAATGATGCTCGCCTCCATCATCTACTCATGCTCAGCTGGTACGCCTTACGCTGTTTACAACATCTTTGTCATGAAATTGGACAAGTTTTACGGCCTCAAGTGGGTGACCTGGGTATATCAATTGTCATTTGCTTTATCCACGCAGTTTCTTGGCTTTGCTTTTGCCTTCATGATGTTGAAAGTGTGTGTTTATCCCAAAAAGTCTGTTTGGCCCACCATCCTCCCGGTCATTGCGCTCAACCGAGCTCTTATGAACGAGGAAAACTCCGCAGTGATCAACGGATGGAAAATCTCCAGGTACTCGTTTTTCTTCGTGGCATTCACATTGAGTTTCTTTTACAATTGGTTACCGTCGTTCTTTTTCACCAGCCTTTCAACGCTCAACTGGCCCACGTGGTTCGCCCCAAACTCCATCCATCTCAATAACATTTCTGGCTTCAATTCAGGGTTGGGTTTGAATCCATTGCCAACGTTGGACTGGAACATGCTCGATATTGCCGGGTGTTTGACCATTCCCTTCTACACTTATGTGAATCATTTCTGTGGAATGGTTTTGGCGTTTTTCGTCATTTTGTCTGTCTACTACACAAACAACAAGTGGAGTGCTTACTTCCCCATCAACTCCAACAGGCTTTTCAACAATAAGGGCGAGGTTTATGATATTCACCAGATTCTCAACTCCGAGAGTTCATTTGACAACGAAAAGTACTTGACTTATGGTCCTCCGTACTTCAGTGCGGCCAATTTGGTGCTTTATGGGGCCTACTTTTTCCTCTATCCATTTGCAATTCTATATCATGTGGTAACAGAATGGACATCCACGTCTCAGAGCTTCGTGAACATCTATCACACGGTCAGAGATGCCTTCAAGCGGGAAAAATCCGAACATTCCTCCAGGTTCTTGGATGACGCTCATTGCAAGATGATGAGCAAGTATGAGGAGGTGCCCAGCTACTGGTTTCTTGCCATTCTTTTGATCAGCGTGAGCTTGGCGGTGTTTTGCGTTTCTTTTTTCCCTGTGGAAACGCCAGTGTGGGGCATTTTCTTCACCATAGCCATTAACTTTGTGTTTCTTATTCCAATCACGGCCATTGCATCGGTGACGGGGTTTTCCTTTGGTCTCAATGTCTTAGTGGAATTGATTGTGGGCTACGCCATTCCAAACTCCGGCTTGGCTTTGATTACACTCAAGGCTTATGGCTACAACATCGATAGTCAGGCAAGCAACTACATCACCGATCAAAAGCTAGCGCATTACTCCAAAATACCTCCCAAAGCCATATTCAGAGGACAAGTCATCTCCACTTTCATGAGTGTTTTCGTGGCCCTCCTTATAGCGAATTGGCAGATTGACAATATCCCAGATATCTGCCAGACCGATCAAAAGAACCGGTTGAGATGTCCCGGAGCCAATACGTTTTTCTTCTCCAGTATTCAATATGGCGAAATCGGCCCTGCAAAGGTCTTTGGCGGCATCTACCCGATTTTAAAGTGGTGCTTTCTTTTTGGAGCTATTCTGGTGTTTCCACTTGCATGGTTCAAAAAACACGGGCCAGCAGGCTTGACCCGTTGTTTCCATCCCACAGTGATGCTCGGAGGCTTCTTAGCCTATGCTCCATACAACTTGCTGTACTATACCGGTGGGTTGTATTTGTCATACACGTTCATGCATCACATCAAGAGGAAGTACACTTTGTGGTGGGAAAAGTATAACTACATTCTCACCAGTGCACTCTCGTCGGGTGTAGCCTTTAGTGCATTGATGATTTTTTTTGTTCAATTTCATGGGTTTCAAATTGACTGGTGGGGCAATCACCTTAGTTCTCTAGGCATCGAAGGAATGCGGATCAAGCCAGCATGGCTCAATGCAAGTGATGCACCTGGAGGATATGTTGGACTTCGAAAGGGAGATTTTCCATAGGCATAATAAATGGAGAGAAGAGAGCACATTAAAATACTGGATCACACACTGGATCACACACTGGATCACATCAAGATACTGGATCATACACTGGATCACTTCAAGATACTGGATCACACACTGGATCACATCAAGACACATCACATCAAGATACTGGATCACACACTTGAAGCCATTATCAAAAGAAAAATAATCATGGCTATAGCAAAAATGGCTAAAAAAATGGCAGATAAATTGGCCACAGAAAACTTTTGGTCCACTAAAAAATACTGGGTATGATAAAATCGGAAGACTCCAATGAACAATATCATAATGCCAAAAATAATGGAAACTGCAGCAAATGACTGGCCAAAATGAAGATGGCTATGATCATCTTCTAGAGGGATTTTGATTTTAATACCAAGAAGCGACAATTGAGAATGGGTATTTGTTGATTTGCTGAGCTGGGCAAGTCCAATTCCAACAGAGACAAACACCAACGAAGTCTTTAACCACGCCAAAAACGTTCGCTCATTGGCCAACTAGAGGGTTAGCATGAAATGATCAAAAAGATACTTCAACATACGCTGTCTCTTTGAAGGGTACCGACATTGGGCACGTCGACAGATCTAAGGTTCATGAGGCAGGTAAAAGAGCATGAGTAGTTTTTAGCTGGGTTATATGTAGGATATGAATAAAAGGAGACGGTGTTTCAAAATTAATTCTCAAAAAGTTTTGTACCGCGCAATCTTTCAAACCATATCAAAATTACAGTATTTCAAAATTACAGTATTTCAAATTACAGTATTTCAAATTACAGTATTTCAAATTACAGTATTTCAAAATTATTCAAACATTTCAAAATTTTCATACCAAATACAAGTTTTAATATACAGCATAATATGAAACTACTTTAGTTTTGGCGTTGATTAAACGACTCTAAGAATAGTATATAAGAGCAATCAGAAAGATATAAAATATCTAATTACTGAAATCTATTAAAAGTTGATATGAAGCATTATGCCATTTGGTATGAATAATTATAAGATACTGTATTTCAAAATTATTCAAACTAGTGCGACAAAATTATTCATACCAATATTACAATTATTCATACACTGATTTCAAAACTATTCAAACTAGCGCGACAAAAATATTCAAACCAATTTTCAAAAAGTTTCGTACCACTCGCTCAATCTTTCAAACCAAATGACGAAATGTGTTACACCAATTTTTTTGAATTTTCTGAAAACTTAATTTAGAGGATTGTCCATATTTTCTCATTTGAGAGTCTTCCAATCAAGGGTAAAAGGGTCAAGCTGAACTAGCTTCCATGTAAACTTGTATGTAAAAATTGTATTTGGTTGAATACAGTATTTTTCAAAATCATTCATACCAATGCGACAAAATTATTCATACCAGTGCGACGAAATTATTCATACCAATATTACAAAATTATTCATACCAATATTACAAAATTATTCATACCAATATTACAAAATTATTCATACCAAATACAAGTTTAAATATACAGCATAGCATGGAAACTACTTTAGTTTTGTCCGTTTCGACCGTTGGTTGGAGGACTGCAAGAAAAGAATGTAATAGCAATCAGCAAGATATAAAACATCTGATTACTGAAAAATATTAAAAGTGGTGTGAAACATTATGCCATTTGGTATGAATAATTTTGTCGCACTGGTATGAAAAATTTTGAAATATTGGTATGAAAAATTTTGAAATATTGGTATGAATAATTTTGTCGCACTGGTATGAATAATTTTGAAAAAGACTGTAATTTTGTTGCACTGGTTGAATAATTTTGTTGGTTGAATAATTTTGAAAAACACTGTACCAATGCGACAAAATTATTCAACCAACAAAATTATTCAAACCAAAAAGTTTTAATATACAGCATGACATGAAAACTTCTTTAGTTTGTCCGTTTCATCCGTTGATTGGAAGACTTCTAGAATAGTATATACAGTATTTTTCAAAATTATTCATACCAATGCGACAAAATTCATACCAGTGCGACAAAATTATTCATACCAAATACGCTTTGATATACAGCATAACTGGAAAATTACTTTAGTTTTGTCCGTTTCGACCAATGATTGGAAGAAAGAAAAGAATGTAATAGCAATCAGCAAGATATAAAATATCTGATTACTGAAAACTATTGAAAGTTGGTGTGAAACATTATGCCATTTGGTATGAATTATTCTGTCGCACTGGTATGAATAATTTTGGAATATTGGTAATAATTTTGGAATATTGGTAATAATTTTGGAATATTGGTAATAATTTTAGAATATTGGTAATAATTTTGTCGCACTAGTATGAATAATTATGAAAAATCCTGTAAGAGCAATTGTCCAGATATCAATTATCTGATTACTGAAAACTATTAAAAGTTGGTATGCCATTTGGTATGAAAAATTGTGCGAAGTGGTACGAAACTTTTGAATTATTGGTATGAATACTCTTGAAAAAGACTATACCAATATTACAAAATTATTCATACCAAGTACAAGTTTCAATATACAGCATAACATGAAACTACTTTAGTTTTTTTATTTGGTCGTTGATTAAATGACTCTAAGAATAGTATATAAGAGCAATCAGCAAGATATCAAATATCTGATTACTAGAACTATTACAAGTTGGTGTGAAGAATTATGCCATTTGGTATGAATAATTGTCGCACTAGTTTGAATAATTTTGAAAAACAGTGTACCAATACAGTCTTTTTCAAAATTATTCATACCAGCGCGCAAAATTATTCATACCAATACTTCAAATTATTCAAACCAAATGGCATAATGTTTCACGCCAACTTTAATAGAATTCAGTAATTAGATATTTTATATCTGGCCGATTGCTTGCATATAATATTCTTGGAGTCTTTCAATCAACCGTCGAAACGGGCAAAACGAAAGTAGTTTCCATGTTATGTTATATATTAAGACTTGGTATGAATAATTTCGAAAAACACTGCGCAAAATTATTCAAACCATTTTCAAAATTATTCATACCAAATACAAGTTTTAATATACAGCATAATATGAAACTACTTTGGTTTTGTCCGTTTCTCGTTGATTAAACAACCCCAAGAAGAGAATATAATACAATCAGCAAGATATAAAATATCTGATTACTGGTATTAAAAGTTGGTGTGAAACATTATCATTTGGTTCGAAAGTTTGTGCGAAGTGGTACGAAACTCTTGAATTATTGGTGTGATAATTTTGTCGCACTAGTTTGAATAATTTTGAAATACACTATTTTTCAAAATTATTAATACCAATGCGACAAATTCAAACTGTTAGATTCTTTAGTACGTTTGTTTACCTATCATGTGCGTATTCGTTGATCGATTCCCAATAAGTGGGAATCTAGGTAATTATATAGTCCAAGGGCGAGCCAGCCCTAATGCTGGCTGCTTGTTATGATTGCTAGCTGTCGTGAGCCATATCTGATCGAGGCGATTGTATATAAGGAAATCACGTGTTCTGGTCGCGTTAGACAGGGTCTACCGTGATTCCTCCACTAATCGCACAACGTAGCTATAACTTGGACCATTGGGTAGTGTAATACCCAAGGTGGATCTGACCAAATAAAAGCGTTACATAACATGAAACTACTTTAGTTTTTTTAATTTGGCCTCTAAAAATAGAATGTATTAGCAATTAGCAAGATATAAAATATCTGATTCCTGAAAACTATTAAAAGTTGGTGTGAAGAATTATGCCATTTGGTATGAATAATTTTGAAAGACTGTAGATAACAACCATGAGATTGACGAAATGTGTTGATTATCAATGATTCTATCATTATCACTCTATCATTATCACTCTATCATTATCACTCTATCATTATCACTCTATCATTATCACTCTATCATTATCATTCTATCATTATCATTCTATCATTATCATTCTATCATTATCACTCTATCATTATCATTCTATCATTATCATTCTATCATTATCATTCTATCATTATCACTCTATCACTATCACTCTATCACTCTATCACTCTATCACTCTATCACTCTATCACTCTATCACTCTATCACTCTATCACTATCACTCTATCACTCTATCACTCTATCACTATCACTCTATCACTATCACTCTATCACTATCACTCTATCACTATCACTCTATCACTATCACTATCATTATCATTGATTTATGTGTCTACGCTGTATCATTTTATGGTTCTTACCTATTTATCCCATCACAACACTAATGCTGCAACTCCAGCAGCAAGAGGCAAAGCAGCATCCGCTAATAATCGAGATCCACTGTCAGCAACAGGAACAGTGTGTGCTTGGGTGATATTTGCACAGGCCAATCTCGTGGTGTTATTAAAGTGTACCACAATAGATAAGCCTCCAAAGTATGCCTTGCTGTCTGGGTTCAATGACAAGTACTCGTCGATATATGAAATGCTAGTGGAAGTACCCTCAATGAGACCGTGCTTTCCAGAAAGGTCACCAGCTTCCTTATCTTCAGGAGCAGTATTCTTTGCATTTCCTCCAAATGGATTGAAGTGGCCTAAAGTGGCCGAGCAATTGCCACAAGATGGCACAGGTTTTTCGTGGATGTGATACAAGAAAGGTCCTCCTGTTTCAGGCAAGCCCAGGATTTTGACATCCACCAAAACTGAACCATTTGTGGAGGAGAATTTGACTTGACCATCGATAGTTTTGTCGAAAGTTGCCTGGTACACAACATCGGTAGGAGAGTCTGTGGCCACCGGGGACGAGGCACTAGCAACAGAAACGAATGCTAAGGAAGCAAGTATTTTGAATGACACCATATTAATTGTAGAGAAACGGTTCAATTGTAGAGAAACTGCTTAATTGATGGAGAAACGGTTTAATTGAATAGAAAAACTGTTCAATTCAATGAAAAAGTCTAGCAGGGTTTGCGCAGCTTTTTATACTAATTCAAATGTTTTTAATACCCGAAATGACGGAATTGGCCTAGGCCGCCACATGATCATTGGCTCAGAATCTGAACCTAGGGTTTCTCTGGCGCAGGTTCGCATGTGTGATTGCTTAGATAACTTTGGCCAATCACCATGCCAAACGCAGATGTCATGTAGCAAGCTGATGCGGATATAGAAGCGCTCTGCATGACATTCCCCTCGACGTAATCAGACCAATTCCGCAAACAATCTGGGAAACAATCTGGGAAACATGGTTAAAGAAATAGGGCAAGTGCAAGAGCGTCAAAAGAGCGAACTCATTCTTATTTATACTTTGGGGCTGCAGGAGTTTGTGTCAGATGGGGCCAAAATGTGCTCATTAATATGCTCATGACAGGAGAAATGTGTCGGAATGTCAACACATTATCGGCCTGCATATAATACGCAAATGCATGGGGCATATCCGAATCGGCCAAAAGATGTGTAAATTGAATAAAAAAAGTGGCACATCGAGCAATACTAACGGCATGTGCATGCGCCATTGTTTCGCATTGGCAATGTGTCATGGATTATTGTGTCATGGATTGGACATTGACATTTGCGTGTCACGTGATTCACCTGGTGCCAAATTGACTTGGTACTACATGATCAAAGCTGCACGTGATGTGTCAAAGTGAATAAGGGCTAGAATATACAATTCCCATCTATATAATATGAAATAAAGGACATGTAACTATGGACTTTGAAACTAATTAATTTTGTGTTTGGAATGGTGGCTATGCTGGTTACAGTCTGTGAAAAGCTTTTCAAAATCAAACCAGTTTGCAAAATTGTACATCTTTCAAAAGTTTCAGACCATTCGCAGTCTTTAAAAAATGGAATAAAGTTCCACACCAACTTTAATAGAATTCATTTTATATCTGAAGAATTTCCTACTGTACTACATTTAGAGTCTTGAATCGGTCAAAAGGATAAACTAAACTATTATTTTGTATAACAAGTTGTATTTGGTTTGAATGAAAGTGCGAATGCTACAATGTTTTCAAATTTTCAACCAGTACTTCAAATTTTCGTACCACTTCGCGCAATCTTCAAACCAAATGACATCAACTTGATAAGAATTAAGTTCATTAAATTCAGAAAATATCATAAATTGAAATTATTATAAATTGAAATTATTATAAATTGAAATTATCATAAATTGAAATTATCAAAAATTATTATAATAAATTCATAAATTTCAATCAAGAATTGCCTCATGCATTTGGAATCAAGGTCAAACGAATGACTAGCTTCCATGTTTTTGTATATAACTTGTAATTGGTTTGAAAGAATTAACGGGGGACGAAACTTTTGAAATATTGGTTTGAATAATTGTCGCACTTTGAATAGTAAAAACAGACTATACTACACTCACTATACTACACTATACTATACTACACTATATAACACTATACTACACTATACTATACTACACTATATAATACTATACTACACTATATCACACTATACTACACTACACTATATCACACTATACTACACTATATCACACTATACTACACTATATCACACTATATTATACTACACTATACTACTTGTTGAATATTGATGTGCGGAATACCAGCATGTCCTGTATAAACCTCCAAGCCTGTATGCTGGAAGCTAGCATGCCGTAGAAAGACAATCAGATAAATTAAGGTTGTGGTGGTTAACGAAAAAACAACTGGTTATGGTGGTTAACAAAGGAAATGGATGAGTTGTGGTGGACGAGTGGTTACACGGCATTGTGATAAAATATTTTAGAGCAGAATGGACGGCTCTTAAATGGGATTAACAATCAACGAGAGAAGGTCATCTAGGAATCTTGACTATAAGTTAGATAAAGTTGGAAAAAGAGATGACTAGTATGGCTACTAGATATCCACACTTGGTAAAATTATTGCGGCCAATCTCATGCTGTTCCAGAGTACTCGAAGTAATTAACGCGCAAACATACACTCTCTATACTTTATAGACCTACACCTACACTCTCTATACTTTATAGACCTACACCTACACTCTCTATACTTTATAGACCTACACCTACACTCTCTATACTTTATAGACCTACACCTACACTCACTATAAAGAGCAAAGTAGCTTGTGAATGTTAATATCATTCAATTCAGAGCTCCGCTTTTGACAAGGACAAAAATGACTTTGACAGTGAAGCATTGATTGCCAAGTCAGATATAAATTAACCCAATTAAGAAGTATCAAAACTTTTTTGAATTTTCAGATTTTCACTACTGAAGAATCCCTTTCGAATGGAACGGAGAAACCCTGAAACCCGTACATCCCTCAGATTGGTACAGTGTTTTTATTCACCAGTGCGAGAAAATATTTAACCAGTGCGGTAAAATTTTCAATCCAATACTTTAAAATTTTCAATCCAATACTTTAAAATTTTCAATCCAATACTTTAAAATTATTCAATCCAATACTTTAAAATTAATCAATCCAATACTTTAAAATTATTCAATCCAATTACAAATTTTAATTTACAGAATGACAAAGTACTTTGTTTTGTCCGTTTCGACCATTGATTAGAAGACTCCAGAATAGTACATATAAGCAATCGTTCAGATATAAGATTTCTGATTACTGACATCTACAGTATTTTTCAAAATTATTCATACCAATGCGAATAATTATACCAGTGCGAATAATTATACCAGTGCGACAAAAATATTCATACCAAATATAAGTTTTAATATACACCATAACATGGAAACTACTTTAGTTTTTTTCATTTAGCGGTTGATTGGAGGACTCTATGAAAATATAAGCAATCGTCCAAATATAAATTTTCTGATTACTGTATTAAAAGTTGGTGTGAAACATTTTCCATTTGGTATGAATAATTTTGTCGCACTGGTTTGAATAATTTTGAAAACACTGTAATGGTTGGATAAATACCGCGAAATGGATTCAATTGATGAATGTGAGTGCTGGTCCAAGCCATACGGCTATCATTTTCTACGAAGTTTTTGGACTTCACAACTAGTTATACAGACAACAATACAGATACAGACTCTTATATGAACACTAATTTTTTTACTAAAAGTCTTATATGAACACTACTTTTATACTAATATTCTTATACGAACACTACTCTTATACTACTCTTATACTAACACTCCTCTTATACTACTCTTATACTAACACTCCTCTTATACTAATACTCTTATACTCTTATACTAATACTTTTGTACTCTTATACTACTCTTATACTAATACTCTTGTACTCTTATACTACTCTTATACTACTCTTATACTACTCTTATACTAATACTCTTATACTAACACTCTTATACTAACACTACTTTTATACTAGATCCATTGGCTTTCATGGTCAATACACGATATAGGAAAATATAGACTGTCAGCCAGAGAACATACCTTGAGATTCGCAGCCAGACTAATAACCAGCATTCGCACTATACAGTTCATTATTCATACAGTGTCTTTCAAAATTATTCAAACTAGTGCGACAAATTATTCAAACCAAATGGAAAATGTTTCACACCAACTTTTAATACAGTAATCAGAAAATTTATTGGACGATTGCTGATATATACGCTTCTTGGAATTTTCCCATGAACAGTTGAAATGGACAAAACTGAAGTGGTTTTTATGTTATCCTTTAAATCAAAACTTCTATTTGGTTTGAATAATTTTGTTGCACTAGTGTGAATAATTTTATTGCACTAGTGTGAAAAATTTTGTTGCACTGGTGTGAATAATTTTTCATACCAAATACAAGTTTTAATATACAGCATAGCATGGAAACTAGTTTAGTTTTGCCCATTTCGACCGTTCATTGGAAGATTCCAAGAATGGTATATACAGGCAATTGTCCAGATATAAAATATCTAATTACTGAATTCTATTAAAGTTGGCGTGAAACATTATGCCATTTGGTTTGAATAATTTTGAAGTATTGGTATGAATAATTTTGCGCGCTGGTATGAATAATTTTGAAAAACAGTGTACCAGTGCGATATCAAAGCAATAATTCAAATTTTCGTACCACTTCGCACAATCTTCAAAGCAACTTTCATTAATTCAATATTCTGAAATAAATTTTCATTCAATACTCTGAAATAAATTTTCATTCAATACTCTGAAATAATTTTCATTCAATACTCTGAAATAATTTTCATTCAATACTCTGAAATAAATTTTCATTCAATACTCTGAAATAATTTTCATTCAATATTCGGAAATAATTTTCATTCAATATTCGGAAATAATTTTCATTCAATATTCGGAAATAATTTTCATTCAATATTCGGAAATAATTTTAATTCAATATTCTGAAATAAATTTTCATTCAATATTCGGAAATAATTTTAATTCAATATTCTGAAATTTGAATCTAAAGAATTGCCTATGTATTGGGAGTCAAGGGTTAAAACGAATGAACTAGTTTCCATGTTTTTGTATATAACTTGTACAGTATTTTTCAAAATTATTCATACCAATGTTTAGAAATTATTCAAACCAAATAAAAGTTTGAATACAGCATAATATGATACTTTAGTTTTGTCCGTTTGGCAGTTGATTGGAAGACTCCAGAATAGAATGTAATAGCAATCAGCAAGGTATAAAATATCTAATTACCGAAATCTATTAAAAGTTGGTGTGAAATATTATGCCATTTGGTATGAATATTTTGTTGCACTGGTATGAATAATTTTGAAAAAGACTCTATTTGAAGAATATTCAACTTTTGAATTGGTTTGATAATTTTGTCGCACTAGTTTGAATATTTTTGAACCAAGAGTGATTAAACTTTGTATCACGTGACCGCATATTATTGGTCGCAACTCCACCCATTACCTTCACCATCCACCCATCCACCCATTCACTCATCCACATGTACATTCCGTTGCTAGGGCGCCTCTCGCTATCCGAATGGCTTCTCCTTGTGGTGTCGTTCCTCCTTTCTTGGGTCGAATACCTCTCCAACATCATCACCCAGCTCCTCCCCACTCCCGTCTTGACCGCCATGACCTACACACTCAAAATGACATACCAGCTCACCGCCAATCCCATCAATTTCATCACCAAAAAATCCACCAGCGAAAACGTACCCTACAAGTACATCCTGAGCAAGGATGGCATTGACCACGATAAGTATGCGCTCATGACTGGCCTCTTGAACAGCACGCACATCCAGGAAATGTGCCGTCTTTTTGGCTACGACGTGGAAAGCTACATTGTCAAGACCAGAGATGAGTATCTTTTGACGGTACAGCGCATTGTTCGAAAATCCGGTGTTCCTCGGCCCGCCAACGGAAAGGTGGTCTATTTCCACCACGGGCTTCTCATGTGCTCGGAAATCTGGGTCACCATGCTTGAAAAAGACCAAAACTTGCCGTTTGTCCTCTATGAGCTCGGCTACGACGTGTGGCTCGGCAATAATAGAGGCAATAAGTACTCCCATAAGCACGTGACGCGCCAGCTTGCCCTGGAGGAGTTCTGGAACTTCTCCATCGACGAGTTTGCCCTTTTCGATATCCCCGACTCCATCAACTTTATATTGGACGAAACCGGCCGCAAAGCGTTGACTTATATTGGTTTTTCGCAGGGCACAGCGCAGGCCTTTGCGTCAGTTTCCATCAACCCGGACTTGAACAAGAAAATCGACCGAATAGTGGCCATATCGCCGGCCACAACGCCCCACGGGCTCTACTCCAAGTTCCTCGATACGCTCTTGAAGTCGTCTCCCAATATGCTCTTTTTGATGTTTTCCCGCAAGGTGCTCTTGGCCAGCGTGGTATTCTGGGAGAGGATCATGTACCCGCCATTTTTTGACACGTCCATCGATGTGTCCAACTACATGCTCTTCAACTGGCGGTCAGAGAACATTGACAAGGTGCAGAAGGTGTGTTCGTATGCACATCTCTACTCCACTACGTCGGTGAAATGTGTGGTGCACTGGTTTCAGATCATGGCGGCCCGAAACTTCCAGATGTACCACGACTACAACACCGGCTTATCCAACCTCAATCCGGTCAGTTACCCGCTTCAGAACATCAAGGTTCCGGTGCATTTGATATATGGAGACTGCGATAGTCTAGTGGACATCAACGTGATGGAATCTCAATTGCCAAAAGACAATACGTACACGCATAGAGTTGTTGGACACGAGCACCTTGACAATCTTTGGGGGAGAGACGTTTCTGACGTGGTATTTCCACCAGTGCTCAAGGCCTTGGGGCATGAGACTGGAGAGTGATGTGGGATTTCACAATAGAGAATGATTTATCTTATGTTAAGTCATTTGGCAATATTTTCAACTCAACCTTGAAGGATGTTTTAACCCAACCTTAAAGGATGTTTTAATCCAACCTTAAAGGATGTTTCAATCCAACCTTAATGGATGTTTCAATCCAACATTAATGGATCTTTCAATCAACCTTAATGGATGTTTGTGGGGTGTGTGAGTACTCTGGAAGTTCTCCCTATAGCCTGCTATAAGATGCATCAATGGCTGATTGGTTGGAATCCTCCATAATACTGTGTTATACTGGCTAAATGCCAATAGATAAATAGCTAGACAAGAACGGAATAATAGACTAGGATCTATGATAGAGTAATAGACTAGGATCTATGATAGAAGAACGGAACCAGAGCTTAGGTGACGAATAATTGAAAAGCCTATATCTCATACAGTGTTTTCAAAATTATTTAAACCAGTGCGACAATTGTTCATCAATATTTCAAACTAGTGCGACAATTATTCATACCAATATTTCAAAACTATTCAAACTACTGCGACAATTATTCATACTAGTGCGACAAAATTATTCATACCAAGTACAAGTTTTAATATACAGCATAACATGGAAACTACTTTAGTTTTGTCCGTTTAGCCTTTAATTGGAAGACTCTAGGTATGGTATATAAGAGCAATCGTCCAAATATAAATTTTCTGATTACTGAATTCTATTGAAAGTTGGTAGGAAACATTTTCCATTTGGTATGAATAATTTTGTCGCACTGGTATGAATATTTTGAAATATTAGTATGAATAATTTTGTCGCACTGGTTTGAATAATTTTGAAAAATACTGTATTTCAAACTACTGCGACAATTATTCATACCAAATGGCATAATGCTTCACACCAACTTTAATAGATTCAGTAATCAGATATTTTATATCTTGCTGATTTCTATTATATTCTATTCTTGGGGTCGTTTAATCAACGAGAAAAGAACAAAACCAAAGTAGTTTTCATGTTATGCTGTATATTAAAGTTGTATTTGGTTTGAGTAATTTTGCGCGCCGATATGAATAATTTTGAAAAACACTATGATAGAATTGTCACTAATAGAAGAATTCATGAAATTAGAACCGGTATTAGATTTAATATGAAATAGAGTATATATTAGATCTAGATTAGTTTAAAAAGCAGTAGAGATGGAATTACTCACTTTAAAAATATCTAATGACAGGTTCCATAATATGTATTAACTCTATGCTAAACATGTTTGAAGCATTAGGCAAGAGACCATCGGGACTGGCTTGAGAGTCGAAGTTGTTTTGGGCAGAATTAGATGTTAAGGAGCAGACATTGTAGTTATGTTGATGTGAAATACGAGTATAGTATGAGTAGTGTATGAGTAGTGTATGAGTAGTGTATGAGTAGTGTATGAGTAGTGTATGAGTAGTGTATGAGTAGTGTATGAGTAGTGTATGAGTAGTGTAGTATGAGTAGAGTAGTGAGTACAGTATTTTTCAAAATTATTCATACTAGTGCGACAAAATTATTCATACCAATATTTCAAAATTATTCATACTAGTGCGACAAAATTATTCATACCAA
>VATE01000254.1:2671-18776 GCA_008065195.1 Metschnikowia amazonensis
TCACGTGACAAAGCAATGGGGTTGGTCTGGTATTAGAAAGTGGTTGAATTGGGATATGTTGGTATTGACTGCATATACTCCTAACAAGTATGAGTAGTGATGGGGGAACCGTAAGGTCATTGCATCCTGGGTGATGATAAACCCGTACATCCTCAGTAATGAGTGATTGTTGAGTAGTCATATGACATCATAAACAAAGATAAATGACTTGAAAATAATGACTTCGAAAGATTATAAGGATTACTTTTTAAAAGATCACTTTAATATATGGGACAGCTTCTCTGCACAATTGATTTGCTCAAGCTTGAATACAGGTTGAGCTCTGGACTGATAAGTGGAACGATCTAGCAGCAGTATCAGAGTTCAGAGTTCAGATTCAGAGTTCAGAGTTCAGAATATTAGAGCAGACATGGATCACGTATCTATGACCTAGTGGCATATTTTTTTCGCACTAGTATGAATAATTTTGAAAAAGACTGTATTTCAAATTATTCAAACTAGTGCGACAAAGTATTCAAACCAAATGGCTTTACACCAACTTTTAATAAAGTGATCAGAAAATTTATATTTGGATGATTGCTGAAATATACGCTTCTTGAAACTTTTAAAGCACAGTGTTTTTCAAAAATATTCAAAGCAGGGTGCAAAATTATTCAACCAATATTTCAAAAATATTCAACCAATATTTCAAAAATATTCAACCAATATTTCAAAAATATTCAACCAATATTTCAAATTATTCAACCAATATTTCAAATTATTCAACCAATATTTCAAATTATTCAACCAATATTTCAAAATTACCGTTCGCTCATTCATCAAATATATGTTGTTACATTATTTCTCAAACTATTCAAAGCAGCGCGGAAAATTGAAACCAATATTTTAAAAGTTTCCCCTTGAGTATTCTTTCAAACCAAATAAAAAATGTTGTATATAGTACAACAAAGAAGCTAGTTTATTTAACCTTGACTCCCAAAAGTAGTACATTGGGCAATTTCAGATTTGATATATTCTGATAAATTTCTGATAGAAATTCACATCATGTCATTTGTTTGAAGATTGTGTGGTACGAAACTTTTGAATTGTTGGTTGAATATTGTCGCGCTAGATTGAATACTTTTGAAAAACACTGTACACTGTTTTTAAAATTATTCATACCAGCGCCCAAAATTATTCATACTAATACTTCAAAATTATTCAAACCAAATGTCATAATGTTTCACACCAACTTTAATGGAATTTAGTAATCAGAAATTTTATTTCGTCAGTTGCTTATATACTCTTCTTGCAGTCTTCCAATCAACGGTCGAAACGGGCAAAACTAAACTAGGTACCATGTTATGCTGTATATTAAAACTTGTATTTGGTATGATATTTTGATCGCACTGGTATGAATATTTGTTGCATTGGTATGAATAATTTTGAAAAAAACTGTACAACAACTGTTAGGGGTTTGGGAAACTTTACATTCTTGGGTTGTACAATTTTCTAGTGTGCTTAAGCATTTTGAAAAGACTGTATAGTATTAGGATGTAGGTGGTGTACGGTTTGAATTTACTCTTACTATTATTAGGGATGTACGGGTGTAGCTCTACAATCTACAAATTTTCAAAAGAATTAAAGCAGCGCGAAAAATGTTTCGAACGAAAAGAGTTCAAACAAGTTTCGTTCGCATCGCAGTCTTCAAAGCAAATGGCATAATAATCCACACCAACTTTCATTTAATTCAATATTTAATTTTAAGTCTGGGACTTTCTATAAATTTAGGCGTCAAAGGACAAATTGATATTTTAAATGTTATTTTCTGTATAACTTATATGGTTGATGAAGAGTTCAAACTTTGATTAAATTTGCTAATGGTTTAATCGTTTCCGCGCTGATTTCTTGGAACATTTTGCGCGCTGAATACTTTTGAGAACAGTGTTAGGATTCTTACACTAGATTAACACTGTATAGATACACTGTATAGATTAACACTGTATAGATACACTGTATAGATTAACACTGTATAGATTAACACTGTATAGATTAACACTGTATAGATACACTGTATAGATTAACACTGTATAGATACACTGTATAGATTAACACTGTATAGATTCTTAACAATGTACAGTCTTTTTCTGTTGGAACATGAGAAATCAGTGCACTTGCGGGTACTGCATGTTCACCTAAGCGCATACAGATGAAATAAGAGTTGAACAATATAGACCAAACCGAGTTGTCTCGTCTAGGTCTGTATAGTATCAAGTCCTGTACTGAGAGAGGACAGCTCTACAGAAACAGTTGAGGACAATAAGGATAACAAAGAAAAGGACACGGTGGTGGAGGAGGTGAAGGTTAGACACAGGAGTACACGACGAGGTAAAATAGTATATAAGGAAGAGGAACAGGAGTGACTGAAAGGGCAGCTCTAAAAGATAGAAAACTATATACAAGACAATGAATGCCATTACATAAGTTCCACACTTGTTAGAATTATTGAAGTCCAATCATGTATCAGTCCCTCTGTACCAGACTGTGAGTGCCAACGCGCAACATTTTCAAAATTATTCACACCAATATTTCAAAATGTTTCGTACCACTTCGCACATCTTTCAAACCAAATGACATAATGGTTCACCAACTTTTCATAGAATTCAATTTTCTGAAATTTAGATCTGGACGATTGCTTATGTATGCTATTCTTAGATTCTTCCAATCAACGGTCGAAACGGACAAACTGAATATTATCCTTTGAATTAACTTGTATTAGGTTTGAATGAATAGTTGAAATGCACAAAACTGAAGTGGTTTTCATGTTATCCTTTAAATCAAAACTTCTATTTGGTTTGAATAATTTGAAATATTGGTATGAATATTTTGTTGCATTGGTATGAATATTTTGTTGCATTGGTATGAATATTTTGTTGCATTGGTATGATAATTTTGAAAAATACTGTTCCAGTGCGACAAAATATTCAAACCAAATGGAAAATGTTTCACATAAACTTTTAATAGTTTTCAGTAATCTGAAATTTTTATCTGGACAATTGCTTTTATTTACTATTTCTGGAATCTTCCAATCAACGGCCAAACGGACAACATTAAAGTAGTTTTCAAGTTATGCTGTACATTAAAACTTGTATGGTTTGAATAATTTGAAATATTGGTATAATTTGAAATATTGGTATGAATAATTTTGAAAAACACTGTACTAGATACTAGGTAAATAGACAATGAGAAAAAAATACAATAGACATTTGATACTAGAGACTAGATACTAGAAACTAGACTAGATAGATATGCACTAGATAAATAGAAATTTGACACTAGATACTAGATATCAAATACTAGAGACTAGACAAATAGAGACTAGATGAAGAAACATTTGACACTAAATAAATAGATAAATAAATAGATAAATAGCCAATTAGACAATTAGACAAAAAGTATAAAGTCAGTAGGCAATAGAAAGCAGACAATTACACAATTAGACACTGGACACTAGATGCTAGATACTGGACAGTAGATACTATACACTATATACTAGACAATTAGATAATTAGACAATTAGACCCTAGACACTAAATAGGAAAATGACAAAAGGACAGTAAGTTATAGAAAGTATACCAATATGTATTTGACAAGTAGATACTAGACATTAGACATTAGATAGATAGATAAATAGACAAAAAATCAGTAGGTAATAGGAAGCAGACAACTACACAATAAGACGCTAGACTGTGGGACTAGACACTAGATTCTAGATAGTGGACACTGGTCATTAGATAAATAGACAATTAGACAGTAGGGAATAGGAAGCAGACAATTAGACACTGAACATTAGACACTGGAAAAAAAGACAAAAAGACAAAAAGATGGTAGAAATTTGACACTGGATTTAAGACACGAGACATTAGATAAATTGACAATTAGACAAAAAAACACAACAAAAAGCCAGTAGGCAATAGAAAGCAGATAAATACACAATTAGAAAATTAGATACTAGAAATAAATACTAGATACTAGAAACTGGATACTATACACTACGTAAATAGCAGATTATGCAATTAGACAAAAAGATAGTATGCAATAGAAAGCAGACAATTAGGCACTAGACACTAGACACTAGATAAATGGACACTAGATAAATGGACACTAGACAATTACACAATTAGACAATTAGGCGGTAGGATACTAGGTAAATTGACAATTAGAGAAAACGACAACAAAAGCATCTATATTAAGTTTGCCACGTGATCCATGATTCTACCTCAGCCGTAGATCTCCGAAGTATTGTGATTTGCACGTGTGGACTGCATACAAGAGGCTATATGCCGGACGCGCTTCCGTCCACCCGGCCGATCCCCTCTTTCTGTGTCCCCCCCTCCAAACCCTTGATTTCCGCCGAAAAAAGAAACTCGGTTTTCAACACGGCCCGCCGGAACTTGGCGGCCCTGCAGCCATCGGCATCTCGCCCCGTGCTGCCGCCATTGCCGCTTCGGTGTTGGTTCGGTTCGGTGTTGGTTCGGCTTCGGTGTGCGTTCGGCTGCTGTGTCCGTTAGGGCAGCATTTCCCTTTTTGGCCAGTGAGTCGAGCGCACCTGAGTCATGAGGCCATTTTTTCACTCCGACCGGCTTTCTCCACAATAAATAAAGAGCGCTTCCCTCCCACCATTTTTTTGCCAGCTTTTCTTCCCTCACCCCCATCCCCCCTTCCCAACTGCAATCTTCATCATGCTTAGACGTACGTCCAGACCCTTTTCCGTTGCCGCCAGATTAGCCAAATGGAAAGAAGTGCCTTTGGCTCCCCCTGACAAGATCCTCGGCATCAGCGAGGCATTCCAGAAGGACTCCAATTCCAGCAAAATCAATTTGGGTGTTGGCGCTTACCGGGACAACTCCGGCAAACCAATTGTGTTCCCCTCTGTGAAGAAGGCTGAAACGATCTTATTGGAAAAGGAATCCGACAAGGAGTACACCGGTATCATTGGGTCCAAGAAGTACCAGAATGCAGTCAAAAACTTCATTTTCAACAACTCCAACAAGGACGCCAACGGAGCAAAGTTGATTGGCGAAAACAGAATCGTCACGGCTCAAACCATCTCCGGAACCGGGTCTTTGCGTGTGATTGCCGACTTCTTGAAGCGCTTTTACTCCGCAGACAACATCATCGTGCCCAAGCCAACGTGGGCCAATCATGTCGCTGTGTTCACCGATGCAGGCATCAAGGCAGACTTCTATGCCTATTATGACAAGGACAACAATGCATTGGACTTTGAAAACTTGAAGAAGTCCATTTCCTCTGCCGCCGACGAGTCCATTGTGCTTCTCCACGCATGTTGCCACAACCCAACCGGGATGGACTTGACGCCTGAGCAGTGGGACGAGGTGTTGGCCATTATTGAGCAGAAAAAGCTCTTCCCATTGGTTGACATGGCCTACCAAGGCTTTGCCTCTGGAGACCCATACAAAGACATTGGGTTGATCCGCAGATTGAACGAGTTGGTGGTCAACGGAAACATTCCAAGCTACGCGTTGTGCCAGTCGTTTGCCAAGAACATGGGCTTGTACGGAGAGAGAACCGGATCCATCTCCATCATCACCGAGTCAGCCAACCAATCGCAGGCCATTGAGTCGCAATTGAAGAAGCTCATTAGACCAATGTACTCGAACCCTCCTATCCACGGGTCCAGAATTGTGGAGACCATCTTCTCCGACCAGAACTTGTTGAATGAGTGGCTCCAGGACTTGGACTCGGTGGTGGGCCGTTTGAACATTGTCAGAGACAAGTTGTACCAAAAGTTGGACAAATCCAACTACAACTGGGACCATTTGTTGAAGCAACGTGGTATGTTTATTTACACCGGTTTATCTGCAGAGCAGGTGATTGAGTTGAGGGAGAAGTACTCTGTGTACGCCACGGAAGACGGGCGTTTCTCCATTTCCGGTGTTAATGAGCACAATGTTGAATACTTGGCCGATGCCATCAACAAGGTGATCAAGAAGTAGTTTAAATAGTGAATAAAGAGAAGGTGATCAAGAAGTAGTTTAAATAGTGAATAAAGAGAAGGTGATCAAGAAGTAGTTTAAATAGTGAATAAAGAGAGGTGATCAAGAAGTAGTTTAAATAGTGAATAAAGAGAAGGTGAATTTTCGGTAGGGTATTAGAACAAGACGAAGCCTAATAAATAAAGTATTGAATAAAGCGTTAGTATTTATACAGTTTAAAATTGTTTATACCAATATTTCAAAATATTCAAAGTGCGACAAATATTCCAATATTTTAAAATATTCAAACAAGTGCGAGAAAATTCATACCAAATCGCATAATGTTCACACCAACTGTTAATAATTTCAGTAATCAGATACTTTATATCTTGCTGATTGCTATTACATTCTATTCATACAGTCTTCCAATCAACGGCCAAGCGGACAAAAGTAGTTCCATGTATGTTGTATATTAAAACTTGTAATGGTATGAATAATTTTGTAATGGTATGAATTTTGTAATGGTATGAATAATTTTGTAATGGTATGAATAATTTTGAAAAATATTGTATTATCCCTGTTGGTTATTTTACAAGTTACTCAGATGTTTCATTCCACTTGTTTTCTTTTTTATCATTTTCATGATTATGATTGATTACTGTTCTTAACAGTCCTCTTTTATTGAGTTATCTTTTTATCATTCTTAAATTTTGTATAATCCTTAAAATAATATTAATTACATATACCTTTTTTCAATGTATCACCTATATTTTACCTTATTTTATCCCTTATTACCTTATATCACTATCTATTTTTATATTTTCTTCCTTTATTTTTTATGCTGATCTTTTATCTTTTATTATATAATTCACCAAAATATATAATTAATAACTCACGAATGTGTTAGACGCCACATAGGTATGCTACCCTTATGGGCAATTATAGCCTAGACTATGCAGTCAGAAACTCAGCAGCATCCTCAGTCTCCGTACTACCGCCACTATGAAACTTAGTGATGCGACATTCCCAGTTCCATCCTACTACCGCTCGCCTGAAACATTTGGTCATTAACTCTAACTCCGGGATGCATAACATCCCGAAGTCTATATAAGTTAACCCGATTCCCCTTCAAACGGAATCATGCACGAATAAATAAACAATCTGGCACTTAAAGTTATCAAAGAATCTAACAGAATGTATAATATTTACCTTATCTCCGCCCACTTTAAGTGGGCGGATAGATATTTATATCAAATTATTCAAAGTGCGACTACCAATATTTCAAAATATTCAAACCAGTGCGAAAAATATTCATATTAATATTTCAAATTATCCAATAGTTCAAAACCATTCCTACAAAATAAATGTTGAAATATTGGAATATCATGGAACCTTTTGTTTCGTCTGTTTGGCCGTTGATTGGAACACTCTAAGAATAGTATTTATATGCAATATTCGAAATTTAAATTTTCTGATTACTGAAAACTATTAAAAGTTGGTGTGAAACATTTTTCATTTGGTTGAAGTAATTTTGTCACACTGGTATGAATAATTTTGAAATATTGGTATGAATAATTTCATACCAAATACAAGTGCTTATATACAATATAACATGGAAACTAAATCAGTTTTGGCCCTTTTGACCGTTGATTGGAAGACTCCAAGTATAGTATATATGTGACAATTCTCTAAATAAAGATTTCAGAATATTGAATTCTAAAAAGTTGGTATGACACATGTCGTCATTTGGTTTGAAAGATTGTGCGAAGTGGTATGAAACTTTGAGAATTGGTATGAAACTTTGAGAATTGGTATGAAACTTTGAGAATTGGTATGAATAATTTTGAAAAATACTGTATTCATACCAATATTTTAAAATTATTCAAAGTGCGACAAATATTCATACCAATATTTTAAAAATTTTCAAACCAGTGCGACAAAATTCTTCAAAACAAATGGAAAATGTTTCACTCAACTTTTAATAGAATTCAATATTCTGAAATATAAAATCTGAAAAATGCCTCATATATTCATTTTAGGGGTCTTCCATTAAGGGTGACACGGACAAAATAAAGTAGTTTCCATGTTGTGCTGTATATTAAAACTTGTACTTGGTATGAATAATTTTGAAAAAAACTGTACCAGTGCGAAAGATATTCAAACCAGTGCGAAAAATATTCATATTAATATTTCAAATTATTCAAACCAGTGCGAAAAATATTCATACCAATATTTCAAAATATTCAAACCAGTGCGAAAAATATTCATATTAATGTTTCAAATTATCCAATATTTCAAATTATCCAATATTTCAATATCATTCCTACAAAATAAATGTTGAAATATTGGAATAACATGGAACCTCCTTTTGTTTTGTCTGTTTGGCCGTTGATTGGAACACTCTAAGAATACATGTAACAATCAGTACCAGTGCGACAAATATTCAACCAAATACAAGTTTTAATTTACAGGATAATATGAAACCATTTTAGATTTGTTCGTTTTGACAATTGATTAAAACACCCCTATATATATGAGGCAATCTTTAGATTTAGATTTCAAAATATTGAATTTCATAAAAAGTTGGTATGGAACATTATGCCATTGGTTTGAATAATTTGTCGCACTGGTATGTATATATTTGAAATATTGGTCAATAATTATTTCAAAAGTTTCGTACCACCTCGCACATTCATTCAAACCAAGTACAAGTTGTTATATACAAGATAACATGGAAACGAGTTAGTTTTGTCGCTTTTGATTCCCAAAGGACTTCATACGAGGCAATCCTCTAGATTAAGATTTCAGAAAATTGAATTCTAAATGGTGTGAACATTTTGTCATTTGGTTTGAAAGATTGTGGAAGTGGTATTTTGAAATATTGGTTTGAATAATTTGTCGCGCTGCTTAGAATTCAGCACTGGTTATACAGTCTTTTTCAAAATTATTCATACTAGTGCGACAAAATTATTCATACCAAAAGGCATAATGTTCACACCAACTGTTGATAATTTTCAGTGATCAGATATGTTATATCTTGCTGATTGCTATTACACTCTATTCTTAGAGTCTTCCAAACGGCCAAGCGGACAAAACAAAAAGAGTTTCCATGTTATGTTGTATATTAAAACTTGTATTTGGTAAGAATAATTTTGTAATGGTATGAATAATTTTGTAATGGTATGAATAATAATGGTATGAATAATTTTGTAATGGTATGAAAAATTTTGAAAAATACTGTACACTACTACAATACACTCTACAAACACCACTTTTCTATACAGATTTTATCAAAAGTCCCACTATTCCACTAAATTATTCTCAATATGTTTCAATCCTCTACTCTAGATACTAACTACGTATGTTTTAGTTACTACCTAATTCTTCATCAAGTTTCATTAACAGTGGCAAGATATAAAATATTACTGAAATTATTAAAAGTTGGTGTGAAATATTATGTTTGGTATGAATAATTTTGTCGGTATGAATATTTCTTAAAGACAGTAATTGTGGTTGAATTATTCTTAAAGACAGTAATTGTGGTTGAATAATTTTGAAAGACTGTAATTGTGGGTGAATATTCGTAAGTGAATATTTGTCGTTCAATAATTTAAAAAATATTCAAGCAACGCGCAAAATTATTTAAATGTACCAAGAAAAAATACCACATTTCAAAGTTTTAGAATTCGCTTCTAACCAGATACAAGCGGTTAGATGCAGGACACCAAGAAACCAATCAAATTTTTGAATTTTAATTGAGAATCTAGATTCAGTACATAAAGGCAATTTCCAGAAGAAATCGAGAACATTAAATTGTAATATAGTTTAATCATGGCATTTTGTTTGAAAGACTGCGAATGTTTTTATTCATACAGTCTTTCAAAATTATTCATACCAGTGCGACAAATATATTCATACCAAATACAAGTTTTAATATACAGCATAACATGGAAACTAGTATAGTTTTGCCCGTTTGGACCGTTGATTGGAAGACTGCAAGAAAAGTATATACAGGCAATTGTCCAGATATAAAAATGTAATTACTGAACTCTATAGAAGTTGGTGTGAAACATTATGCCATTTGCTTTGAATAAAATATTAGTATGAATACTAATGCGCGCTGGTATGAATAATTTTGAAAAACAGTGTACCAGCGCGCAAAATTATTCAGTGCGATACAATTATTCAAAATACTTCAACATATTGAAATACTTCAAATTATCAAACCAATACAAGTTATATAATATACAAGATAACATGGAAAGTAATTTAGATTTGTCACTTTTGACCAATGAATGAAGACTTCAAGAAAGAATGTATAGCAATCAGCAAGATGTATAATATGTGATTACTGAAGACTATTAAAAGTTGGTGTGAATTATTCATACCAATATTTCAAAATTATTCAAACTACTGCGAAAAATTCAAACTACTGCGAAAATTATTCAAACTACTGCGAAAATTATTCAAACTAATGCAAGTTTCTATATACAAGATAACATGGGAATTAATTCAGTTTTAGCCCTTTTGACCTTGATTGAAGATTCCCAAATGAGGAAATATGAGGCAATCCTCTAAATTAAGATTTCAGTACATTGAATTCTAAAAAAGCTGGTGTGACACATCTCGTCATTTGGTTTGAAAGATTGTGTAAAGTGGTACGAAACTTTTTGAGAATTGGTATGAATAATTTTGTCGCATTGGGGAGAAAATTTTGAAAAAGACTGTAATTCGCACAATTTTGAAAGACTGTATTTCGCACAATTTTGAAAAAGACTGTAATTCGCACAATTTTTCAAACCAAATGACGAAATGTTTCACACCAACTTTAAGAGAATTCAGTAATCTGATATTTAAATTTGCTAATTGCTCTTGTATGCTATTCTTGGAATCTTCCAATAAACGGCAAATCGGACAAACTTAAAGTAGTTTCATGTTATGCTCTGTATTCAAACGTTTATTTGGTTTGAATAATTTTATATTGGTTCGTCAGAGCCACCTTGGGTATTACACTACCCAATGGTCCAAGTTATAGCTACGCTGTGCGATTCGAAGAGGAATCACGGTAGACCTTGTCTAATGCGATAGATCACGTGATCTCCTTGTATACAGTCGCCTTGACCCGACATGGCTCACTAGCCAGTTTCATAACAAGCAGTCAGTTCATACAAGCAGTCAGTTCATAACACGCAGTCAGTTCATACAAGCAGCCAGCATCATGGCAGGCCCTCTCAGCCTATATAATTACCTAGATTCCCACTTATTGGGAATCCATGAACGAATACACACGTGATAGGTAAACAGACGTTACTAAAGAATCTAACAGTTTGAATAATTTTGTCGCACTGATGAACAATTTGGTCGCATTGGTACAGTGTTTTTCAAAATCATTCAAACTAGTGCGACAAAAATATTCATACCAATATAAACTTATTCAAACCAATATTTCAAAGTTATTCATACCATATGGTATATGTTTCACACCAACTTCAATAGAATTCAGTAATGATGTATTTTATATGTGGACAATTGCTCTACTATTCTTGGAGTCTTCTAATCAACAGTTGAAACGGACAAACTAGTTCTCATGTTATGCCGTAAACTTGTACTTGGTATGAATCATTTTGAAAAAGACTGTACTCAATTTTTCAAACCAAATGGCATAATGTTTCACACCAACTTTAATAGAATTCAGTAATCCGATATTTTATATTTGCTAATTGCTATTTCATTCTTTTGGAATCTTTTAATCAACGGTCAAATAGACAAATCTAAAGTAGTTTCATGTTACGCTGTATATTCAAACTTTTATTTGGGTTGAGATTTTGTTGCACTGGTATGAATTATTTCAAAATTATTCTACCAAATACACGTTGTTGTATATAGGATACTAAGAAAATTTCGTCCGTTGATCTTTGATTGGAACTCCCAATTGAGTAAATATTATGCAATCCTATAAATTAAATTTCGAATATTGAATTCTAAAAAGTTGGTGACACATTTCGTCATTTGGTTTGAAGGATAGTGCGAAGTGGTACGAACTTTTGAGAATCAGTATGAATTTTATATTGGTGAATATTATATTGGTGAATATTATATATCGATATGAAAATTTTGAAATACTGTAAATAATGCGCTCATGGATCTAGGGCCTATATTACTTCTTTCGTGTACTGACTTTGCAGCCAACCCTGCGGTTTATAAAAGGTGCCACATTTCCCGCACTACTGACAAAATGCCCAACTATAAAGAAACCAAAAACTTCCAAATGTCTAACTCATTTCCAATTTCTCCTTGTTACATGGTTTTAGATTAAGAATATTATGCGGTTACAGGATAGTGGGGAGTTTCATTCAACTTCCACTTATAACTACCATCCAAAAAGGTGATTCTGAAATGCTTATTCTAATTTATTCTAAGTACATGGTTGTACATGAAACTTTGGTCTGGGATCTGGTTGAGTCTTGGATATTCGGTCTGATTTGAATGCGTTTACATTGTGCATCTACTTTTGGTGTTACTGCATTAACGCAGTTGCTCAGTCCTCACGTTAAGCTGTCACAGTGCTGTTTCATGCGAATCTTATTGTTTAAAAGGAACTGCAGACAATGGATATTAAAACAAAGTCTCCTTATCAGAGCATTCAAAGTCTCCTTATCAGAACATTCAAAGTCCTCTATTCGAAAAGAATTAAGGCAAATTCCCCGCTCCAGCTTGTTGCCGCTGTTATTAACCCTCCTCACATGTCAGGTGAGGGGTCACCTGAGACGTGTTGGCGACTTTTGCACGTGTCTGCAGGAGTAACATGATACCTCCAATATTTTGCCCCACTTCCGCCTTGCGCCCTATATAACTGAGACTCTGCTGCCTTCCAAAAATCTCCACTCCTCATGTCTCAAACCATTTCCACCACTGCTTTCCAGGACCAGAAACCAGGCACTTCCGGCCTTAGAAAAAAAGTCACTGTTTTCAAAAAGGAAAACTACACGGAGAATTTCATCCAGGCCATTCTCGAGGCCATCCCTGAAGGCGCCCACAATGCTACGTTGGTGATTGGTGGCGATGGTCGTTACTATAATGACCACGTGATTCAGCTCATTATCCAAATGGCTGCAGCAAATGGCGTCAAGAAGGTGATTGTTGGCCAAAATGGTCTTCTTTCCACGCCTGCTACTTCTCATGTCATTAGGATCAGAAAGGCCACAGGAGGCATCATTTTAACCGCATCCCACAACCCAGGCGGTCCTGAAAACGATTTAGGAATCAAGTACAACTTGGCCAACGGAGGCCCTGCTCCAGAGTCCGTCACCAACAAGATGTACGAGATTTCCAAGAATATCTCCACTTACAAGATCCACAAGCTTGACACTGTGGATATCTCTAAGATCGGCTCCACATCTGCTGGTCCCATTGAAGTCGAGGTCATTGACCCCACTGCAGACTACGTCACGCTTATGAAGGAGATTTTCGACTTTTCTCTCATCAAGTCGTTTATCGCCAAGGACTCCAACTTTCTGGTTCTTTTCGATGCTTTGAACGGTATCACGGGACCATACGGCCAAAGGATTTTCCTTGAGGAGTTGGGCTTGCCAAAACATTCCATCCAAAACTGTGTTCCTAAACCAGACTTTGGCGGCTTGCACCCCGACCCAAACTTGACTTATGCCAAAACTTTGGTGGATAAAGTGGACCAAAACAACATTGCTTTTGGTGCTGCTTCCGATGGTGATGGTGATAGAAATATGATCTACGGAGCCGGCGCGTTTGTTTCGCCCGGAGACTCCGTGGCTATCATTGCTGAGTATGCAGACTCAATTCCATACTTCAAAAAACAGGGAGTTTATGGATTGGCGCGGTCGATGCCTACTTCGGGAGCCTTGGACTTGGTGGCCAAAAATAAGGGCTTGAATGTGTATGAGGTTCCAACCGGTTGGAAGTTTTTCTGCTCATTGTTCGATGCCAAGAAGCTCTCCATTTGCGGAGAAGAATCGTTTGGTACGGGGTCCAACCACATTAGAGAAAAGGATGGGTTGTGGGCCATCTGTGCGTGGTTGAACGTTTTGGCAGACTTTAGCCAGAAGTTTCCCGAAGAAAAGGCCTCAATCAAGAACGTGCAGGAGAAGTTCTGGCAGAAATACGGCAGAACCTTCTTCACAAGATACGACTACGAGGAGGTGTCCAGCGAAGGAGCTGGTGAATTGATTGGCTTGCTTTCATCCATTGTGGAGAGCAAACCTGCTGGCACCGAGTTGGCTGCGGGCTACACCATCCAAGAAGCAGACAACTTTTCTTATACGGATTTGGACGGGTCTGTTTCCAAGAACCAAGGATTGTTTATCAAGTTCACCAACGGACTAAGATTTATTGTGAGACTTTCGGGAACCGGGTCATCTGGGGCTACGGTAAGATTGTATTTGGAGAAGCACTCTTCGGATGAGTCTAGCTACAAATTGTCTGTTGACAAGTATTTGGAGCAGGATATTAAGTTTGTGTTGGAATTATTAAAGTTCCAGCATTTTTTGAATAAAGAGGAGCCAGATGTGCGTACCTGATGGAGACTGATGGAGCCAATGGAGACTGATGGAGCCAATG
Source organism: Metschnikowia amazonensis (assembly GCA_008065195.1). Classification (NCBI taxonomy): domain Eukaryota; kingdom Fungi; phylum Ascomycota; class Pichiomycetes; order Serinales; family Metschnikowiaceae; genus Metschnikowia; species Metschnikowia amazonensis. The sequence continues at coordinate 17,239 of VATE01000254.1, forward strand.
GAGCCAGATTGAGGTGCTAGATGGAGGTGCGTGATGGAGGTGCTTGATGGAGATTGCGTACCTGATGGATGGGCCAGATGGATGTGCCAGATGGATGTGCCAGATGGATGTGCCAGATGGAGATGTGCGCAGTGTTTGAAATTATTCAAACCATTATTCCAGTGCGACAATTATTCAAACCACAATTATTCATAGCAATCTTTCAAAATTATTCAAACAATAAAAGTTTTGTACGCACAATTTTCCAAACCAAATGGTACAATCTTTCACTCCAACTTTTAATTATTCAGTAATCAATTTTTTGTATTTGGCGATTGCTCATATAGACTACTTGGACCCTCCAATCAACGTTGGAAACGGCAAAACTGAACTAATCCTTTGTTGTGTATATAAACTTGTATTGGTACGAAACTTAAATATTGGTTTGGTAATTTGAAAAACAGTGTCGCAGGGAGGTACAGTACTTTCAAAATTATCATACCAATGCGACAAATTATTCATACCATTCAAAATTATTCATACCATTCAAAATTATTCATACCAAATACAAGTTTTATTATACAGCATAACATGGAAACTACTTTAGTTTTTTCGTTTGACCGTTGATTGGAAGACTCCAAGAGTAGAATGTAATAGCAATCAGCAGGATATAAAATATCTTTTTATTGAAAACTATTCAAAGTTGGTGTGACTTTATTCCATTTGGTATGAATAATTTTGGTATGAATAATTTTGGTATGAATAATTTTGGTATGAATAATTTTGAATGGTATGAATAATTTTGAAAAAGACTGTACTGAGGTTAACGCGGAAAGGTTTTATTTCTAGGTTCATATGTAGAAAAACGTACGATACAGTGTTTAAAACGATTCAACAATGATTCAAACTACACCAGGAAATTTATTTCAAGTCCTACAAGTTTAGCAGCCACCTCCGTTTTACCCTTGATTGAAGGACTCTCAAATGCAGTACATGGGGCTTTTCCAAATTTAAGATTTGATATTGAATTCTAGTCTTCAAAATTATCATACAGTCTTCAAAATTATCATACAGTCTTCAAAATTATCATACCAGCGCGCAAAATTATTCAAACCAAATACACTACTTTTCAAAATTATTCATACCAATATTTCAAAATATTCAAACCAAATGGCATAATGTTTCACGCCAACTTTAATAAAATTCAGTAATTAGATATTTTATATCTGGACGATTGCTTGTATGTACTATTCTTGTAGTCTTCCAATCAACGGTCGAAACTGTCAAAACTAAACTAGTATCCATGTTATGTTATATATTAAAACTTGTATTTGGTATGAATAATTTGTCGCACTGGATGAATATTCTTGAAAAGCACTGTACAAGTCTCGTCATTTGGTTTAAAAGATTGTGCGAAATGGTACCAAACTTTTGAAATATTGTTAGAATTATTATACAGTCTTTTTCAAAATTATTCATACCAATATTTCAAAATTATTCATACCAGTGCGACAAAATTATTCATACCATATTACAAAAATATTCATACCAATATTACA
>VATE01000342.1:0-12187 GCA_008065195.1 Metschnikowia amazonensis
TCTACCAGATGGCAATGACTCCTACAAGGGTTGGATCCTCGATGAGGATTTACCTTTACCGGATATTGAGTATGATTTAGAGGAAGTATCTTCACAATTCAAACCAGCGCGGCATAAAGATTCAAACCAATTAAAAAGTTTCATACCTCTTTCACATCTTTCAAACTAAATACAAGCTGTTGTATATAGGACAACTAGAAACCAGTTCAATTTCATCGTTTTGATCCTTGACTCCCAGTACATAAGGCAAATTTCAGAGTTAAATTCAGAATACTGAATTAATATCTAAAATTTCAGAATACTAAATTATTCAAGATTTCAGATGATTCTGTGAAAGTTGGTGTGAAACATTATGCCATTTGGTTGAAAGACTGCGAAGTACAGTGTTTAAAATACTCAACCAAAATTATTCAAACCGCGACAAAATTATTCAAACCGCGACAGCTTCAAACCATAATTACAGTATTTTTCAAAATTGTTCATACAATGCAACAAAAATATTCATACAATGCAAAAAAATATTCATACAATGCAACAAAATATTCATACCAAATACAAGTTTTAATATACAGCAAATATGGAAACTAGTTTAGTTTTGCCCATTTCGACCGTTGATTGGAAGACTGCAAGAATATTATATATAAGCAACTGTCCAAATAAAATTTCTGATTACTAAATTCCATTAAAGTTGGTGTAAAACATTATGCCTTTTGGTTTGAATAATTTTAAATATTGCTATGAATAATTTTGAAAAACAGTGTATAAAGTTTCGTACCTCTTTCAAACCACAAGGTTGTATATAGGACAAGGAAGCTAGTTTATTTGATCCTTGACTCCCAGTATATGAAGCAATTTTCAAATTTAAATTTTTGAATATTGAATTAATATCTAAAATTAAATTAATATCTAAAATTAAATTAATATCTAAAATTAAATTAATATCTAAAATTAAATTAATATCTAAAATTAAATTAATATCTAAAATTTCACAATATTAATTAATGAAAATTGGTTTGAAATATTATGCCAATTTGCTTATTTTGAATATTGGCTTGAAAATTTGTCGCACTGGTTCGAATAATTTGAAAAACACTGCGAAACTTTTGAAATTAGTTTGAACCTTTCTTTTTTGGTTCATTTTGCGCGCTGCTTTGAATACTTTAAAAGACACTATTACTACACTAATCCACATTATCATGCTCTCTCTGTATCCCTTGATTACTCGTCCTATTTACAGCTAACCTATCACTTCTACGTATATTTTGGAGGATCCGATATGCTGTAGATATTTGAGCTTTCAAAGAAACTCATTCATCAATAGTAATACAAGATATCTTATGTCTTTTGCAAGCGTACTAATCTTGAAAAAGTCGTATGAGGCGTCTTGATGGGAGTCTATATTAGTTACGTCTGGCGTGGCCCTCGGAACTGAGTTGCCCATGACTATATCAAGTTTTGGCATCCCATCCAATGTTAATGCTTCTTCTTTGATACCTCCTTCTTTGTAGTACACTAATACTCGGCTTGGCTTGTAGGGCCATAGTAATGCCCCTGTCCCCTCAATGAATCCCCTTCATTCTATTCTCAATAATCTCTTCAACATTCTCATCTTCCCTCTGCAATTTCTTCTCAAGTTTCGTCATCAATGCATTCTTCTTCCGAATCTTGAAGCGAGACCCGCTAGGCAAGATCTCGTAGTTCTTTTTAAGAGCATAGGCCTCGCTTCCTGCCGGAAGTTCACCCTCTAGTGGACTCGTACCAGCCCGTTTTCTCCATCCCGAAGAGCCTGGCTCGAGACTTTCTTCTTCCTTGCGACACCCAATTCCCAAAATAGCCCGGATCTTCGTGATGGTGGTGGATGCGTCTCTGGGGAAAAACCAGCCCTGTGACAATTCGTTGATGGCGTTTTGCTCAAACAACTTCCTCATGTGGAAGTCCTTCTCAAAGTACTGGAAGATCTCCGCGTCGCTGGGGCAGAAGATGAACTTGCATATCTTGAGAAGCAAGTCAAAAAGGAGGAGTACAGACACCGTAAGAAGAATCACACACCACCAAGTGGCGTCCTCGCCGAAATGGAGAAGCCCGTAGCCCACAAAATAGATGGTTTTCTCCTTGGGCCGCTGGAGCGCCAAGATCAAGAGATTCCACAAGCCGTAGCCCAAAATGGAAAGCAAACTGGACGCTAATGCTAGCCACTGGATGTTGTGGGTCTCGATGAACTGCGCCTTGATGTTGATGACAATCACCAACGCCCAAAAAACTGCATTTCCCAACGGGAAGGTCGAGTTATCTTTCAATGCCGTGAAGCCCCAGCAGAAGAACGTCATGAACGACACGCCTGTGCTTTGCAAAGCCGCCAAAAACATCCAGAACAAAAACACTTTGAGGTTGAACACTTGGTAAAGCCGGCCTGCAGAGTAGAGCTCTGGCACAGCTATCAAGGTCGAAGCATCCAAGTCCTTTTCAAACATTCCGATGCATAGCACTGGCAACGATGTAAAGAGAGTATTAAACATCGATAGAGACCACGGTTCGTACAATGACGATCCAGAGAAGAGGGTGTACCGTTGGTAGATACACTGCGTCAAGTAAAACAAGAGCTCTTTGTAGAAGGTCACCAAAACAAACTTGGACGTGCGGATATAGTTGTAGCGGCCGTTGACCAATAGCAACTTGATCAAGAACCTGAACTGGGCAATGGAGTAGTCTGCAGAACGTGCAGCCTGAAGGCCTTCTTTTCCCGTAATGCCAACACCAATATCTGCACTTTGAATCATGGCTATGTCATTGGCTCCATCTCCAATAGCCAACGTCACGTCCTTCTTTTTGATTTCTCGGATGCAGTTGATCATTTTCGCTTTCTGCGATGGCGATGCACGGCAACACACGGCCGAGTCCACCAAGATGCAGAGCTCCACCAAAATACTCATGACTGTAGGGTCGTTTTCAATCTCCGTCAAGGTCCCGCCGTCAATGACCGCCACACTATGGGCAGTGTTTCCCTGTTCAATCTGCAGGATGCTGGTCTGGATACGTTGGGTCAATTTTTCCATGCCTTCGTCAATGCTCAAGACAATTACCGTGGAGTAGTCTTTGATGAGCTGGCACGAGTAGCCAATATTGATGGCTGTTTCTCGCTTGTCTCCGGTAAGCATCCAGATTTTGATGCCGGCACGGCGCAATTTCACTATGGCTTCACTGACTCCCTCCTGCAACTTGTCTTCAATAGCTGTAGCACCTAGTAATTGGAAGTTATCCTCGATTTCACTGCCGATTTTCTCCACCTGCTCCGAGCGGTTGGACACAGAGATCTTGGCCGCATGGTAAGCCTCGGCCCATTTCTCGTACTTGGCTTCGCTGACCCATTTGAACGAATACAAAAGCGTCCTCAAGCCTTCGGTCGAAAACGTCTCAATATGCTCCAATGTCTTCTCCATCACAAATTCCTCGTTGATGAGCAACTTATCTGAGGGAACAAGCTGTGCAGTCTCGTCCAAACTGTATCTTTTCGCTTGGTGAGAGTGCAAATTGAGCCTTGCATTGCGAGCTATTTCGTTCAAGTCCTGGCTCTCCTGCATGATCAGCCCATCAATGGACCCCAATCTCTGGGCCATTTCCAACGTATCTCTTGTGGAGTGAAACGAGGTTCTGGAATCAAGATCATTGGAGAGTTTGTTCTGGAGAACCACCTCGGCCTCCATGATTTTTCGGTCATGTGAATTGCTGGCGATTTCGCGAGCCTTTTGCTTGGCCATGGCTGAGTTCTTGAGCAAGTCCAATATCACATTATCCGCACCTTTACAGAAAACTGCAATGCGCGAATCTGGGAACCTTACCACTATTGACATGCGCTTTCGCACCGACGAAAACTCAACCACATCAAGCACTTCGTAGCTCTCGTACTTGGGAAATGATGAAAATCCTTCAGGGTAAGTCTTAATTGTCACCTGGTTATTTTGCCGATTTGCCACCACAAATCCGAGATCTCGTGCCGCATGTACCAATGCCAACTCATCAGGAGACGCCGCCTGGTACTGGATGGAGGCATCATTGGCCAAATGGTCTTCGTTTTGGTCTTCTTCGAAATTGTCCAAGCTGGTGAGTGAACGATTGCGGCTTCCTTTTGGGATGTCTTCCTTTTTCGGTTGACATGTGTGGCATAGTGCAAGGCTCAAGAGGAAAAACGTGACTTTCTGCGAAAAGAGAGTCTCTGGATGTGATTGGACATGCTTTAAAAGACTCAATGAATTTGGCATTTCCTGCTCGTTTTCGGGCTGAGCCAGGGCTCTCCATTCGGACTTTTTCTCTATGGACGATACCTCCATGCTTTCGCGCACAATGGTAGTGGTGCTTTTGGCTCGAGAAAGCCCTTTTCTGGAACTTTCTTGCTTGATGTCCACGTCGTGAAGCCAACTTGTTCCACATACACTCAATTTCCGAAACAACATTTTGTTGTCGGTCAAAGTGCCCGTTTTGTCGCTGAAAATATACGACACTTGGCCCAATTCCTCAAGAATGGTAGCAGTTTTTGCATCGGCCGGCGTGTTTGTTTTGGTCTCGTACATGTCGATGTCGTACTGCAAAAACAAAAGTTGCATGACCTTGATGATCTCCATCGTCACATACAAGGAGAGTGGAATGAGCGTGTTGTACATGATAACAAACCCCATGAACGTGGCTGCAACGCCCACATCCTGCTCATAGGTGTACCACATGGACTCCTTTTTCCGGTTGTAAAAGAGCCTCTGGGCCATCAACGAAAACGCCGATAACGACAACACCACAATCACCATGAAAATCACAATGTAATTGATATTTTTCTGGAGCTTAGGAGCCTTGATTCTGGGGTTGCGAACATTGTTCATGCGAATCTTGGACTCCTCGCCTGTGAACACCACAAACCCCAAAATACATCCGGTATTTCGAAGCACACTACCTCTGTAAATGACATTATCAGGCCCCAAAGCATGGTTCTTTTGGGACGTGGAAAAATGGCCCTCGAAGTTGTACAAATCGGGGTTTGGATCTTCCACTGTCACTAGACTGGCAAGGTTTTTGAGCCGCGAAACTGAACATGTTTCCTTTGCAAGCTCAGGATGTACGGTCTTGGTCTTGAGATTGGTCTCTCCATCTAAAGCCATGGTTTCCACAAACGCTTCGTTTCCGGATGCTGCCAATACGATCATGTCTGCAGGAATCCACTCATTCTCCTTGATTACCAAAATGTCCCCCACTTTCACATCTTTCCAACATACAGAATATGTCTTCATGTTGTAGCGCGAAAAGACCTCTGGGCTTGGAATTCCCGAAGAAGACGGAGTAATTGACGCCACACTCAACGTGGAATCATTATTGGAAAAGCCTCCAACAGGAATGGTTTCCGTCATGATGGTTGTGATGGAGTGCGTGTCAAGAGTGCTCAAGCTGGCATCTTCTCTGAGAACGCGCACCTGCTTGTTATTTTCTTCCTTATCGTGACCATGTCTTTTCCAGTCATCAAAAGCCTCGCGCGCCATGGAGATGGACATGAATATCATGAGCGGAATAATGGTGGTGAACTTGCCCGTGGTGGACCAAGAAGGCACCATTTGCATAATGGCCACCACCATGAAGTAGCAGTTGGCGACTTTGGAGAATTGCGCCTTGAGTTGTTTGGGGAAAAACGAGTATATCGTGTACTTGGACGAAGTGATCGCATTGGAGCAGTATGCATACGACAGTCTCTCATCAATGTAGCCCTTTTCTTCAGCGCTATAAAAGCGGTCATTGAAGATCACGTTGGCCTTTTCTGGCGACACACATAATGGGATCACACGGCCATGGACAGATTTGCCCAAATCGGATGTGCCGGTGATTTTTCGCTGTAATGTGCGTAGGTACAGCGCCCACAGGACAAAGGCCTTTCTTCGGAGCCGCCGCAGGTCACGAGAGGACTTGTTTCTGGCACTAGAGGAATTGTGGCCACCATTAGATGAGTCGGGGTCACCATTAGATGAGTCGGAATGGCCCGAGTAATCGCTGTTTTGGGAGTAGCCGCTACTCTGGTCTCCATTGAGGCGAGTCGTAGACCGTGTGATGTTCAACTGTGGAAAAAAGTACGGACTATTGTCCTTTTGGGCCTGCTGAGGTGCATCCACTGTGATTCGGGGCGTGGAGTCGCCCGGGTCGGAACTGGACGTTCCCAATTCGGTCTGTTCAGGCCTGATCGGGTCCAACTCAACGGGCGGCGATTGTCCGTCATCCACCAAGTTTTCGGTGCTGGCAGGTTTATCAGCAAACGGGTTCATTTGACTTGCCAACGCCTTGTTGAGGAGCTTGGTACGTAGAGAAAGGCCCCTTTTTCGGCGGCCCTGGGGCGTCGAGTGTTCTTCTGGAGATAGACTCATGATCCGGGACTGGAATTTTCAGCACACTTTTGGGCAGCCAAGCTTGTACCAGAACTCTTTGTTCCTCCTGTTATATAAGCTTCGTGGGGACTTGGAAGGAACAGTCCCAGAGGAGCTTTGAAGAGGTGTAAAACGGGCAGTAGGGCACGGATTTGCACGGAAGTTTTTGGATGCAGGAGCGGTGTTTTGGCTCTATTCAGTATAGCCTTTAATAGGAGCAGCAACGAGGGCTGTGGATGAGTTGGGGAGGGTTTTGATGAATACAGAATAGGTAGTGAAGGTCTTAGACTGCGCCGCCCACCAGCGTGCAGGGAGCGCGGCTGACTGATTGTTTTATGCTAATAAATAATAACTTTATGAATACATTTAATAATTAAACGGAGATTTTAAGATGGAAATGCCAAGAAATTGCTTCACAATCTGGATGCGAGAAATTGCTTTACAATCTGGATGCGAGAAATCGCTCTACAACACGGAATAACAATAGAAGACATGCATCAATCAGATCATGAGAATTGTTTGAGAGCATGAGAATTGTTTGAGAGCATAGAATTGTTTGAGATCAAGAGAATTCTCAATTCACATCCTTGTAGCCAATCAAAATATTTCTAATACACATGTTTGATGGATGTCGAGGTCAATGATAATTTGAATGTAGGATTTTGACCAAGTGAAATAAATGATTTGTGAATGATCAATTGAATTTCTTGAGTAGAAAGTTAAATAAATTCCCGCACATTGAATCGCGTCGAAATCCATCTGTCTTGTTAATTTTCATGCACTCAGTACTGAGCATAATCGACTTTAATTGAGATATTTTGCATCATAACCGGCGATTTGAATTTAGAATTTGAGTAGATTTTGAGTAGACTTTGACAATTTGACTAGACTTGACTAGACTTGACTAGACTTGACTAGACTTGACTAGACTTGACTAGACTTGACTAGACTTGACTAGACTTGACTAGACTTGACTAGACTTTGATCTATAAATTTGATCATGACTCTAACCTTTAATTAACTCTTGACGATTTTTTTCTTCGCTGTTGATTCCTCATCCGAGTTTATGTGCTTTCTTTTTAACAACCTTTTATTTTTAACATGCATTTTTGCTTTTTTGCTTTTTTTAGCATGGTTTATTGCGATTATTTGGATTGCTTCATTTCTCATTTTCATTCGCATTTTCATTCTCATTTTCATTCGCATTTTCATTCTCATTTTCATCCCCATTTTCATTTCTCACTTTCTCATTTCCTATTCTCATTTTCATTTCTCATTCTCATTTTCATTTCTCATTTTCTCATTCTAATTTACTCATCCCCATTTTCTCATTCTAATTTTCTCATCCCCATTTTCTCATCCCCATTTTCTCATCCCCATTTTCTCATCCCCATTTTCTCATCCCCATTTTCTTACTCTTAATCTTTTACTGTCTTTTTTGCTTCGCAACCTATGCTCCCAACGTTACTCGAATCTTCCCTATGCAGTAGTCCTTGTACTCCGCCACAAACCCTTCATTGTTCACCTCCAAGGCTCCGTCCAACGAGGAAATCAAGTCGTTGTTTCCAGCCACCAATACCATGCCCTTTGGCATCTGCGTAAGATCGGGCATCTGCTCCACCAACTCATCGTCAAAAATCAAAGAAACAATGTTGCGTGCACATTGTCGGCCCATGTAGAGTGCCCATCCTGCAGACTTGATGATGGCCAGGTCCACAAGATCGCCTATGGCAAACATGTGTCTGAGACTCTTGTCTTCGTGCGTGAGCTGGAGGTAGTCGTTGACCTTGATGTTGAGCTTTTCGTCCACATATGGCAACAAGTCTTTGGTCAAGATGTCTACGTTATTTTTGAATGCGTTGCACCAGTAATTGTAGTCAGTCCGCAATTTCTCGCCATTGTAAAATTCCAACTCATTGTCTTCCAGCTCGCTCTTAACCCGGTACCCCGTCATTATTTTTACCCCGCTATCTTCCAAAGACTTTCGCACTGCTGCTCTGAAATCTTCGGGGAGCGGCTCGGGAGGGAACGTCTCGTGTGGATGGATCAAATAAACTTCTAGATTTTGGTACTTGTGCTTAATGTCGCCCGCAATCTCGATGCCCACGGCTCCTGCACCAATGACTCCAATCAGCTTGCACTGGCTAATATTGGTGTTGAACTCCAGCATTTCTTGCATATAGCTGTCGAAGTTGTGGGCCAATGGTGACGTGGGCCACTGACGATTTCTGCCCATGGCAAGCACGCCATAGTTGAACTCGATTTTGCCGCTTTTCTTGGCGTTGTTGTTGAGCACATACTCTGCGCTCTTTCTCTTCAAATGGGTGACTCGTCCCTGCACATATGTGATATCAATGTAATCATTGTTATTGGGCTTGATTTCTGGGCCCATCGTCTCTAGAACCGTTGCGTCATCCGACACCAAGTGGTCGAAGGGGAGGTCCTCAAGATTTTGGAGTGGGATAAACTGCGTCTTGGCAAATTCTTCGCTCACAATGGCCCGGGGTATACCCAAGACATTTAGAAGCCCAGCTTTGGGCTCAACAAGCGTTACGGATATTTTTTGCATCATGCCTCGTTGTCTTAGATGATTTTTCAATGCCACCAATGCTGAGAGACCTGCATAGGCGCCACCAACAATCAATACGTTGGTATGAAACGACACAGGGTTCTTCAGAAGTGGGCCTTCTGACTTGCGGTATATGGTCATGAGATTTGGGGCTTCTATTTGAATAAGAGGATGGAGGAGGATGTGGGGGACCTTTCTGCAGGAGCGTCTTATCAGTTCAAGTGTTTGTTTCTTTACAAACTCTAAATCTCTCTTCGGCTTGCCTTTTTTTTTGGATAGTGGCTTCTTGCTGGTCTATTTTATCTATTCCATCAAGTTCAATCGGCATTGTTGGCTTGTATGCAGTGCCGTGCGAAGAAAAGTCTTGGCGTGTTGTTGACATGGTACCTGGCCGGGCCGAACCGGCATTGACATGATGACTGGGCCGAACCGGCATTGACACGTACTGCATCAAGCACTGCCAGTATTCTAGGCCTTATGGCCGGTCGAGAAATGGAGAGCTTCCAGAATCGTAGTGGTCCGTGGGAGGGGTTGTCACGTGGTCTGTTTCTGCACCATGGATGGTTTCCGTCACGAAGCCATCATAATTGGTTGATTCCTCATTAGCCTTTGTAGACTCATCGTCCAGTTGGAAGTTGAGTGCTGCATCATTGAACATTCCAAGAACCTCGTTTGTAGTGAGACGAGAGAATAAAGTCATGGTGGGAGATTTGGCAGTTTGCGTAGTGTTTCCATCTCTCAAAGGAATAGTGAAGGTGTGTGTTTGTTCGGATTCCTGGATGGGAAGTGCATTGGTGATGAGTTTTGAGGCTCTGTTTTCGGTCAAGTGAGAGTTTGTGTTTTGAGTCAAGTGAGAGTTTCTGTTTTCGGTCAAGTGAGAGTTTCTGTTTTCGGTCAAGTGAGGGTTTCTGTTTTCGGTGCTCAGCCAAGAGTTTCTGTTTTCTGTCAACTGAGGGTTTCTGTTTTCTGTCAACTGAGGGTTTCTGTTTTCAGTCAACTGAGGGTTTCTGTTTTCAATCAACTGAGGGTTCCTGTTCTCACTGCTTCTGCTTTCACTGCTTCTGCTTTCACTGCTTCTGCTCTCAAAAGGTCTTTTTTCCCCTCCACCTAAACCCCCCCTTTGTTGCTCTCTTTCCTGCTCCCTTTGTTCCTCCCTTCTTGTTATCAATCCAAGAAGCTCTGTTAAACATGTCTCCTCTTCCCCCCTATAGAGCAAGTTGAGATTCACCGCTAGCCTCTCTGGAGCCTTTCCTGGGTGTCGGATCACAGTATAATGCTGGCCATTTTCCTGCACCAACTCATAGCCCGACGTCGATACACTCAAATCCCCTTCTTCAGGTGCATCTTTAAAAACCAGAAACTTTGCTGAGCTCCTTTCCAGCACCAACTTCTGTTTCAAAACTTCGCCATTCCATGGCTTGGCCGCGATTTTGTTCTCCTTTGCAGCTCGGAGCGATGTCAAAACGGCATTATCATCACTTCTGAATACCTCGTCTTTGATGGATACTGGAGCCGGGTCTCCATATACAGTCACTCGCTTCTTGAGACTGCCACCAAGTCGACCAGAAATACCGTGCACCTCAGAATTTGCCTCTGGTGCATCCTTATCGGCAGCCCGCTTGCCCAAAATCTGTCGGAGGCCCGAGTTTGCCACCTCTCTGGTCAGCTCCGTGAAGTGAGCCTCGGTGCGCTTGGAAAACGCGGCAAGCGACCGCTGGAGCCGTGCCAAAGGCCGCGCATTTCGACTTATTCCCACTTCATACACATCCTTGGCGTCGTTGTAGGCGTGACGCACCTCTAGAAACCGTGCAAATTCTTCATAGTATAATGCAAGCTCACAACCAATCCGCTTCTTGGCCAAGTACACAAAAACATCACGCGGCGAATCGGAGTACGCTGCATACTCGAGCCACACTTTGAGATATCGGGGATCGTTTTTGTAGTGATCGGCGTCTCGGAAGAAGGACGTGCACCGCTCCAACACTGTCAATAGGCCGCTTTCAGCATTAGCGCCTTGTGGGTAATGGTTGTGGATCCACTCTATATAGTTGACGTACTCTTGGAGGGGGTCATCGAGCTCGTCCAGGAGGAGTTTGGCTTCTAGAAGGTCTCTCTGGGCGCTTAGGGACGTTCGGCTGCGGGATTCACCTAGAGCCTTGGCGAGTTTGCTTGCCAGCCGCCCAACGGGAAGAGGCGTTATGTTTTCTTTATGTTGCTGTAGAACATTAGCGTCCATGTTGTGTTGTTGTAGCGTGATATCGTGACTAGTGTTTGTGTAGTGTCAGAGTATGAGATGATACGCGCCAAATGTCAATAGGTAACATACACACCATGGTTAACATACACACCCTGATGATGCGGGAGGAAAAAATGATCACGCCCAGGTTCGAACTGGGGACCTTCTGCGTGTGAAGCAGATGTCGTAACCAACTAGACCACGCGACCACTCTGTGAGTTTTAAAACTGTCTGAAATCTGGTTCAAATTATTCCAGGATTCTAGCAAATATAGCTCTGCGAAGTTTGCGAGCGTCTCATTCCAAAGATTACCGGGGTTAGAGTCTAAATTTCTTCAATTGTAAGAATCAGCCGGAATTCAACATGGATAAAGCAGAAGATGTCTGTTAGATATGGTTTCTATGTACTGTTTGTTAGACGCCACATAGGTATACTACCTTTATGGGCAATTATAGCCTAGACTATGCAGTCAGAAACTCAGCAGCATCCCCAGTCTCCGTACTACCGCCACTCGGAAACTTAGCGATGCGACTTTCCCAGTTTCATCCTACTACCGCTCGCCTGAAACATTTGGTCACTAACTTAACTCCGGGATGCATAACATCCCGAAATCTATAATTTAACCCGATTCCCCTTCAAAAAGAATCATGTACGAATAAATAAACAATCCGGCACTTGCAGTCATCAAAGAATCTAACACTGTTGTAGAAAGAAGTAAAGTTCCATAATTTGAGTAGAAACAAAATTTCCAGTATCTCATTCTTAAAAACGTCTAATGGGAGATTATGATAGTAAGTCACAGATTACGTATTAGTTACTGTCTGAGATACACAGCATATTAGATATACACCATACTAAATATACACCATACTAAATATACACCATACTAAATATACACCTGTTAGATTCTTTAGTAACGTCTTTTACCTATCAGGTGTGTATTCGTTGATGGATTCCCAATAAGTGGGAATCTAGGTAATTATATAGTCCCAAGGG
>VATE01000221.1:9714-22707 GCA_008065195.1 Metschnikowia amazonensis
TATTCATACTAGTGCGACAAAATTTTTCATACCAATATTTCAAAATTATTCATACCAGTGCGACAAATTATTCATACCAAATGGCATAATGTTTCACACCAACTTTTAATAGTTTTCAGTAATCAGATATTTTATATTTTACTGATTGCTATTACATTCTATTCCTGGAGTCTTCTAATTAATGGTTGAAACGGACAAACTAAAGTAGTTTCCATGTTATGCTGTATATTAAAACTTGTATTTGGTATGAATATTTTGTCGCACTGGTACAGTCTTTTTCAAAATTATTCAAACCAGTGCGACAAAATTATTCATACCATTTCAAATTAATCAAACAGTGCGATGAATTTTTCATACCAAATGGAAAATATTTCACACCAACTTTAATGAAATTTAGTAATCAGAAATTTTATTTGGTCAGTTGCTTGTATATACTATTCTTGCAGTCTTCCAATCAAGGCCAAACGGGCAAAACTAAAGTAGTTTCCATGTTATGTTGTATATTAAAACTTTTATTTGGTATGAATATTTTGTCGCACTGGTATGAATAATTTTGAAAGACTGTATTGTCGCACTGATTTGAATATTGGCGCACTGGTTTGAATAATCTGAACACTGTAATAGTGTATATAATCATGGTTATAGTGTAATTGTTTTGATGTTATATCCTGTTGAATAAGCAAGATTGGATACAGGGAATTAATTTTTCAAAAGCATTTCCAGAGAGCCAAGTAGTACGTATAGTAGAGTGAGTAGTAGAGAAGTGTTTTCAAAATTATTCATACCAGTGCGACAAAATTAAACCAAGATTTCAAAAAGTTTCGTACTTCGCAAATCTTTAAACCATGGCATAATGTTACACCAATTCATTGCAATTAAATATTTGATATCTGATTCTGAATTGCCTTAATGTACTATTTGCGAGTCTAATTAACGGTCAAAACGGACTAACTGAACTAGTTTCCATGATATCTTGTATATAACTGATATTGGTTTGAATATGCGAAGAGGTACGAAACTTTTGAAATACAGTTTTTAAAATTATTCATACCAGCGCGCAAAATGTTTCTAACTAAGAAAACAAATAGTTCATACCAAGAATTCAAAATTTTCGCACCACTTCGCACAATCTAAAACATCAACTTTTATTAGAATACAATATCCAGAAATCTTAAATCTGGAGGATTTGCTCATACAGTATTTTTCAAAATTATTCATACCAATTTCAAATTATTCATACCAATTTCAAAATTATTCAAACCAATTTCAAAATTATTCATACCAATTTCAAAATTATTCAAACCAAATGGCATAATGTTTCACCAACTTTTAATAGAATTCTGTCAGATCCACCTTGGGTATTACACTACCCAAGGTCCAAATTATAGCTACGCTGTGCGATTAGTGGAGGAAACGCGATAGACCTTGTCCAACGCGGTCCCTACGTGCTTTCCCTAGATACAGCCGCCTTACATAACGCGTTTCATAATAAGGAGCCAGCTCATCGAGTGGCTCCTCCCCTCGGGTTATATAATTACCTAGATTCCCACTTATTGGGAATCGATCAACGAATACACACCTGATAGGTAAAAGGCGTTACTAAAGAATCTAACAAATTCAGTAATCAAAAATTTTATATCTGGACAATTACTCATTCATAAAATTCTTGGAGTCTTTCAATCAAGCTTCAAAAGCGAGAAACTAAAGTAGTTCTAGTTATCTTGTATATAAGAACTTGTATTTGGTTTGAATAATTTTGAAATATTGGTATGAATAATTTTGAAAAAGACTGTACTATACTTGGAGTCTTCCAATCAAGGGCAAAACAACTGACTTTGTTTCCATGATATCCTGTATACAAAACCTTGTATTTGGTATGAATAATTTGTATCTGGTATAATAATTTGTATCTGGTGTAATAATTTGTATCTGGTACAGTCTTTTTCAAAATTATTCATACCATATTACAAAATTATTCATACCAAGTACAGGTTTTAATATACAGCATAACATGGAAACTACTTTAGTTTTGTCTGTTTCGATCACTGATTAAGAGATTCCAAAATAGCATATAAGAGTAATCTTCCAGATATAAAATTTCTGATTATTAATTCTATTAAAAGTTGGTGAAACATTATGCCATTTGGTATGAATAATTTTGTCGCACTGGTATATTTTTCAAAATTATTCCAATGACTCCATCTCAATTTAAATAGTAAGATATCAAACAATAAATCGTACTAGATGTAGATAACAATAAAAAATGAATTATTGGGTATGTAAATATTGGAAAGTAAATATTGGAAAGTAAATATTGGAAAGTAAATATTGGAAATGTAGATGGGTTGTAATTCACACCCGTACATCCCTAGTAAGGATACTTGGAGAAATCCAAAGCAATCAGGCATAGCATATTGCACTATTGGAATAGGAACTAAGGTCTAACTATACGACGACTTGAAATGACTATTCAATACAAGAAAACCACACACTTAGATTCTTCTATGATTTTCCACATAATCTTGATGAAACTTCTGAAAATTAAATTCCAATAATTAAATCGTACCTACGCACATTCCTTCAAACCAACAAGTTGTGAAATCAGTCACCCTTGACTCCCAAAAAACATATCAGATATTCTCTAGGACAAAATTATTTAAACTAGTGCGACAAAATTGTTCAATATTTCAAAATTATTCAAACCAAATACAAGTTTTAATGTACAACATACATGGAAACTACTTTAGTTTTGTCTGTTGCTCGTTGATTGGAAGACTCCAAGAATAGTATTCAAGAGCAATTGTCTAGATATAAAATATCTTATATCTCACTATAACATCGTGACTGACCATCAACAATGCTTGAATCAAATCACTTGCATATAGAACGGTGTTGAGTGACACCTGACTCACATACAGTCGCAACCATGTTCCAGCCTGCACTCTTGAATTGCTGGGGTAGAATGTAACGTCTGCACGTATTGTAGCGAAATAACAATACAAACCAGAATAGGTAATACTCAGTAGGAACTCAGTAGGATGCAATACGGTATGTTCTCAGTAGGATGTACAGTATTTTTCAAAATTTTTCATACCAGTGCGACAAAATTATTCATAGCAATATTACAAAATTATTCATACCAGTGCGAAAAAATTATTCATACTAGTGCGAAAAAAATATTCATACTAGTGCGAAAAAAATATTCATACCAAATGGCATAATGTTTCACACCAACTTTTAATAGAATTAATAATCAGAAATTTTATATCTGGAAGATTACTCTTATATGCTATTTTGGAATCTCTTAATCAGTGATCGAAACGGACAAAACTAAAGTAGTTTCCATGTTATGCTGTAAAATAAAACTTGTACTTGGTATGAATAATTTTGTAATATTGCTATGAATAATTTTGTAATATTGCTATGAATATTTTTGTAATATGGTATGAATAATTTTGTCGCACTGGTATGAATAATTTTGAAATATTGCTATTAATAATTTTGAAAAAGACTGTAACACGGTATGTTCTCAGTAGGATGTAACACTATATAAGATATCTCAGTAGGATGTACAGTAGGATGTAGTCAGTACAGATCTCAGTATAGATCAGTAGAAATTTTGTTCAATATGAGTTGCTTGCACAGTATCTAAACATCTGGTATAATAATTTGTATCTGGTATAATAATTTGTATCTGGTATAATAATTTGTATCTGGTTTAATAATTTGTATCTGGTATAATAATTTGTATCTGGTATAATAATTTGTATCTGGTATAATAATTTGTATCTGGTATAATAATTTGTATCTGGTATAATAATTTGTATCTGGTTTAATAATTTGTATCTGGTATAATAATTTTGTCGCACTGTTTGAATAATTTGTATCTGGTATAATAATTTGTATCTGGTCATGTGTCCTCGAAAATCATACAGACAAGAATTAGATTTTTATACTTAGTGGTATTAGACCAAATAAGTCTATTTTATATCCTGCATCCCCCAGAACCCTAGTCTCTTATTGTGGCTTCAATTGATGAGAATGGTTTGGAGTTGCCAGGAAATGTGCAGGAAAGGCTTGAGAATTTGCACCCGTCCATCTTATTGCACCCACTGGTGCGCTTATTGCACCGCACAGTGATTGCACCGAACAGTGATTGCACCAAAAACTGATTGCACCAAACTGATTGCACCAAACTGATTGCACCAAAACTGATTGCACCGCTCAGTTATTCACTTGTGTTCTCTAGTCTCATAGCCCATACAGAACTGAACAATCTTCATCCAAAGTGTGCAGTCCAATCTTACTTCTAGGCTACAAAGTATGCTTTTGAATGGCCGAAATGGTCCGTCTACGCTGGCTTTGAGCTCTTTTCATCACTCCGAAGACCGTTTTCTGAGGGTCCGGAAGTACTTTTCGAGCTTCTTCGAACCATGCCTGGGCTTGAATGTTTCAGATGCTTCTCTTCTGGATAAAGCACTTTTGACCTCTTCAACCAATCATGATCGTGCATCATTCCAAAACCTGAAAGGAAAAAGAGCAAAGTTTTACAATAGCCTCACTTTGGCCATGAGCTTGCATCGACCGAGACCCAAAAATGGACCCACTGATAAGCTGAAAAGAGACTCTCTCAAACCAAAATGTTCTTCCAGAAAAAAATCCTTTAGTTTTTTTGGTAGCCTTGGCTTCAAAAGTATTAACGAACGACCCTGGGACGAGTATCCTGCACTTAGGGATGTTCCTGCACCTAGAAGCGAACCTGCATTTACAAACGACAGTCCCAACAGCATTTTTGGCGCTGAGTCCCGGATGAATTCTCGCTCAATGTTTTCTCGCTCAATGTTTTCTCGCTCAATGTTTTCTCGATCAATGTTTTCGCGATCAATGTTTTCTCGATCAATGTTTTCGCGATCAATGTTTTCGCGATCAATGTTTTCTCGATACAGAAGTCCCACTTGCAAACAAAAATTCAGCTTCAATTCTCGTGTCCTGCATCT
Source organism: Metschnikowia amazonensis (assembly GCA_008065195.1). Classification (NCBI taxonomy): domain Eukaryota; kingdom Fungi; phylum Ascomycota; class Pichiomycetes; order Serinales; family Metschnikowiaceae; genus Metschnikowia; species Metschnikowia amazonensis. The sequence goes on from VATE01000221.1 coordinate 14,712, forward strand.
AGACGTGGCCAATGTCTCTCTCAGCGACACTTCAGTTCCTCTGACCACGTGCTACTATTCTGGGGATGTGGACTATTTGACGTATCCAGCTAGGCCGGGTCGGGAATCACGGCTGAAACCTGCTACCCCAGAAGTCTCAGCCGCACAGCTATATGCACGCTTTTTGGCAGACATCCAAAAACCCCCTGACGAATCTTTCCAAGGCTTGAAAAGGTGTTCTTTGGAGCACGGTTCGGGAGAGCTGGAGCCCGAAAATGATATTGTATTTAAGACTTCGGAGTTTCTCGCAGAAAAGCATTTTGATAAGCCTTGGACCATTCTGCAGTCACGTGACACTTTCCCTCCAGATTCCTGTGAGTTTAAGTATGGCAAAACAGATACGAAAATGAAAGAGCAGAAAATCTCTGAAGCCTCTATCAAATCCAAAATCTCTGAGTCCTCTATCAAATCCAAAATCTCTGAGACCTCTATCAAATCCAAAATCTCTGAGTCCTCTATCAAATCCAAAATCTCTGAGACCTCTATCAAAATCAAAAACCCAGAGGCCCCCAAGTCTGGCACCACGTTATCTACAGATAGCGCACCCGATGATAGATGCGTGAATTTCACCACCAAAAGCTTCCCCGATGGAACCAGTCTGAGACTTGATCGGTTTTTAGAGAATTGGAAACCAAGAGTTCCGGAAAAACCGCCCATTAGCTCTTTATATGGCAAAAATCTAGAGATGAATTTGGGTGCAAAAAGTCAAAAAGAGGATTCAGAAAAAGAGACTGGTGGTCTTTTTCCCGTACCACTGGACCCCAACATTGACTATTCAGGAGCAGAAAAAAATAGTCAACTTATTATTTTGGGAGATCCAAATGATCATGAGAGTGGAGAAAATTTAATTGCTAGTGGTGGAAGTGCTGCTCTAAACCTGGTTCAGAAACTTGGAGTATTGGATAAAAACCCGTGCACCCTGAGAGGCTCGCGAGAAAGAGAGACAAGAGAATTCAATAAATTCTCTAGAGAGATACAGGAGAAAGGAGAAATCAAGGTAAGAAAGGATGAAGAGTGTGAAGAAGAAAATGAGTTAAATGATTGTGAAGATGAGTTAAATGATTGTGAAGATGAGCTAAGTGATCCTGAAAATGAGTTAAATGATTGTGAAAATGAGCTAAGTGATCCTGAAAATGAGTTAAATCATTCAGAAAATAAGCTAAATCATTCAGAAAATTACTTAAATGATCCTGAAAATAAGCTAAATCATTCTGAAAAAAAGCTAAATCATTCTGAAAAAAAGCTAAATCATTCTGAAAAAAAGCTAAATCATTCACAAAATCTTACAAAAGCTAATGCTGAAATTATTCATCCAGAAAAATCAATCACCCTTGCAGTTTGTGGATTTCAGGTCGATGTTGGTAATAGAAGCTTCGAAGAAGAACTTGCTTGGATGCAGAATACCCAAAACCCTTTGTCTCACCAATGTCAAAATAGTGTCAATAGCCTCGCGTCGTATCTTTGGCCCCAACCAAGAAATTCTTCTAAAAATGGAACCTTTTCTACGCCAAAAGAGTTCTGCACGTTCAATGAGGGCTCTAGTGATATCATTCTCGCAGAGTCCACGCCTCAAAATACGCGAATTTCTCCTCTGAGCTCTGAGTATCGCGAACCTTCTATAAAAAGTGTACTAGACAACAGTTTGGACTGTATAGAAGGTTATTATGGCGACATTCCAATGTCTTTATTTGAATCGTTTGAATTGAATGGGACTTCTGGGAATGCTTCTGGGAAAACTTTTAGGAATACTTCTAGGAATACTTCTAGGAATTCTAGGAATGCTTCTAGAAATGCTTCTAAAAATACTTCTGAGAATGCTTCTAGGAATACTTCTAGGAATGCTTCTAGAAATGCTTCTAGAAATACTTCTGAGAATGCTTCTAAAAATTCAAATTCTAAGAATTCTCAAAACTCTCATATGGAAAATTCATTCATTGGAGTCTCTCATGATCTCGATTTTTTAGCAGCCTCAAGCTTTTTGGACTCGGAAGAACGTGTTTTCTTGGAACAGAATGGTCAAAAATATAATGATCCGTTTTATCGGCCTTGTGCAAGTGTTTCTCCTAAAAATCTCTTTTATGATTACGAAGTCGATTCCAAGCCCCTTTCAAAAGACACTGAGTGCTTCCAGAACAGCTTTAATGAAGATTTCATTGCGTGTAGAAGTTTTGGCCGGTCGGAAATTCATGACCACGATATCAGTACTTTGGGCTGACACATAACCAGGGTTTTATTGTCTTTGCTAGATCTAACCGCTTTTTGAAACTACGTCATGTGTCAAATAATGTTGTATGCAGTATTAGTTTGTATGCAGGCGTTTTTAATGACACGTTTGCAACTATACAATAGACTTGTAGACTTTCTCGACACAATAGGCTAAATTTTGATACGGGGCGCTTGTAAATACATGGTTTCACTGTGAAAAGATAGAGCTGGCAAGTGATTGGCCATGTGTTTATATACAGGTGTGATCAATTGGATAAGACCAGATCAAAGCTAAGAATAAGGGTTTATTATAGTATTGTAATAATTAACAGATATACGAGAAGAAAGTACAAAAACCTGGGTTCCAGAACCCAAACTAGAGTACTTGAAGTATCACTAAGGTACTCTAAACTGTACTCATAAAGTGCCCTGTACTCATAAAGTGCCCTGTACTCATAAGTATCCCTGTACTCATAAGTATCCCTGTACTCATAAAGTGCCCTGTACTCAAAGTGCCCTAAAGCACTAAAGTTCTAAAAGCACTTATACCTCGCAATAATCTGACCTCTTGAAATAGAAGAATTCTCTGAGGTTCCATAAATCCCTCTATCGTAACGATAAATAAGTTGCTGCAGCCTCATAGTTTACACCATTCGAAGGCTCCGAGTCCGTTTTTTCTTTGTTGGTGTGCACATCTAAAGTCTTTTTTCTAAAAATTTTCTTGGGCATGGACATTATTTTGGACACTGTGGACGCGTCACTGTCGACGGAAGCAGAAACAGAGTTGCTTTGTGTTTGGACAGAATCAAAGGATTTTTTGCTGGAAGCCATTGTTGATAGTAAAAATAAAAAAAACAATTGGGAATTGTGCTGGCTTTATACACTTGCTTACTCATCAATGACTAACTACATTAATTGACACGACGCACGCAAGAGGCGCCCATGAATCTTGAGACAAGCCTACACATTTCTCGTAAATTGCACCTGTGTTAATGCACGACTGCACATATGTCGGGGTATGTGGCTCCTACTTATGCATGAACTGCATATAGCTGTACATCTACCGTTCGATGAGTCAGCAGTGCCAGCCGCCCAAAAAAGTGGGGCACGTCATACCAAATATAGTTTTTCAAAAGTCAATTGGTTAAGGTTTCGAGAAAGTCAACGATTAGCGTCCAAAAGGCAAAAATTTTGTTTACAAAAAGAAAGGGGCATACTGGGAATTGAACCCAGGGCCTCTCGCAAGCTTGCAGAACAACCCAAAGCGAGAATCATACCACTAGACCACACGCCCTTCTTGGAGAATTTCCATATTTTCAGATGTATGAGTGTGATTTCAATATTGTATATACATTGGTTTTAAAATTCTTATTAATTAGCAACACTAAAGGGCTATTATGCTTCACTAATCTTGCATATCTTGTTTTTCAACCTTTCTTCTTAAGCTCCTTTCCTCTTAAGCTTCTCAACCTTTCCTCTTAAGCTCCTTTCCTCTTAAGCTCCCTTCCTCTTAAGGCTTCTCATCTTATCCTTCACCTCCAAAACTACCTCCTCAAGCGCTCTTTTCTCGGACCGCACACCCAACCAGCAGATCAATCCATTGACAATTCCTGTGACTGCAATGAGAATGCTTATCACCGACAATATCACTGATACCCAAGGCTGTGCAATAGATGCAAACACAATGCCAATTTGAATACCAACAACCACAACCATAGAAGCATAGAAATGCCATTTCCGCCAATTGGCCTGGAACGGAATGGTTTTGTCAATGTACCCCTGCACCTCGTCAATTGTCTCGGTATAGAGCAGGGCCAAGACGTCGTCAGAGGCCTTCTCTGTAGAAGTCGAGTCCTTGATTTCCAATGTCACAGCGTATCCAAAATGGTCAGAGTATGAGCATGAAAAAGGCGGAGGTAAGAGCCCAGTAAACTCAACACTGGCCAGAATGGGCCATAGAGTGTTAGTGTCAATCAAGGCATAATCAAGCCGGCATGCCTCCCAAGGGTCACGATTGGCACGCCACGTATTCAAACGGGAGTTGCACGTGACCCCGCCTTTAAGTATCTGGTCTTCGGCATGCATGAGGGCCAAATCTTCCTTCAGCACCAAGTCATCGCCCTTGAGCACTTCCCACGAATCACGAACTCCACCTTCAAGCGTAAAAAGCTTATGAGGTAAAGAGCCTGACTTGGAATTCAAGTCGCCAACCTGCACCACTGCGTAGCCAGCCAAGCACAATGTTTTAACAAGCTGCGCCAAATCCCACGCCTGACACGCCCTATGGGTCGAATATGCAGCATCTCCACTGGGAGCATACGGAGCATGCATATGGCTGTTTAATAAGGCCAAGTCTCTGGATCCAGTCTTCACTATGGTAACTGCAATTGACTTCCCCACGAGCCAGTCGCCGCGGAAAAAGGCACTGGGGCGTCCATTGATTGGAAACCGATATAAAAAGGTGTTCTTAATGGGGAGTTTCAGAAGCACCGCCAACCCAGGTCCAGTAACAATGCCAGACCGGAAAAATCGACTAAAGGGGTAACTTTCTTTGCAAAGCGCCTGGATGTACTCCCAGTCCAGCTCTACCCAAACCTCCTGAAGGGCTATGATATCGTATTTAGCCTGAGCAAGTTCCTGGGCAATAGCTCGAAGTCGCTCCTGGCGGACTTTGGACACGTACTTGAGTCCCCAGCAATTGAACGTGAGTAATGATACTGTTTCGGACATTTTGATTTGCTAGATCAGGTGGAAGTTGTGGAAGTTGTGGAAGTTGTGGAAGTTGTGGAAGTTGTGGAAGTTGTGGAAGTTGTTGAAGTTGTGGAAGTATTTTATGGAAGTATGGCTGTAAATTGAAGTATGTTGTGGAAGTATGGCTGATTTCAAGTATGGCTCTAAATTAAAGTATGGCGGTAGTGGAAGTATGTTGTATGTGGTTACAATTACTCGCGCACTCACGTGGAACTCAGCTGAAGATCTGGTCACGTGACCCAGCCATTGGATCTGTTCGAGAGACCGGCATTTCCTGCTGGTGCAGTGCTCCAGGCTCCCGTATTTCGGAGAGTCCACAGCTCCCAGACTCGGGGAAGTGTAGTTGTCACGTGATCTATTTATTTGTGTCACGTGATCTATATATTTATATCACGTGACTGGAAGCGCGTATATCAAAACAAACCTTCAGCTAGACACTACAACACCACCATGATGAAGCCCCCACTTGAGGAGTTTGAAAATGTCCGGAAAGAGATGGAGGATTTCTCCTTCAGGTTTCACTCGATCATCCTCGAGCGTAAAAGTTCCATGCAGACCAAAAAGCAACAGCACATGAGCCAGGTCAAGGCACTCGAAACAAAGCGCCTTAAACTCCAGGAGGAAATCGAAAGCATCCACATCAAAAAGGGAAAGACATCCGCCATCATCAACGAAAGTCTTGAAGATCTCCGTAATAAGCAGAACAAAGTCGAGGCGCTATCACAGCAACTCAAGGTCTTGCGGCAGGACAAACTATTGCTTCGGCAGGAAAACGACGCTTTGAGAGAACACGTGCAAGGGCTCCAAACCTCTCTAACCCACACACAGAACGATTTAGAGGCTCAGCTGCGAAAGGATGAGGAAGAGTTGACGAAATTCGAAGCCTATTTGGGCTTAAAAATTGAGGCCATGGAGGAGAACGTATTGAAGTTTCGATTTTTCAATGTGGACCCCAATAACATAGATGCAGAAGTGGCTTGTGAATTGAATGTAGGGGGAGACAATTTTGTTCTAGGTCCCACAAGCCCAAAATTGCGCCTGGACATTGTGGCTACGTTAGCACGAGACCTCAATTCCCATGGTGAGATTGTGGTTTTCTTGAGGCAAATCAGAAAGGCATTGAGAGATGCTCTCTAAGAAGATTTGTCATGCTATAGTTGAATCCACTGGATGGAGGATTCTATAGTTTGATGGATTGTGGCAAGAATTAAGCTTACCAGCTGCAATTGACATGGAGCTTTCAATTAAGGCTATTTACTAAGATATGCATTGACATAAATCTTTCTCAAGCTATTCATTAAAGATATGCAATTGACAAATCTTTCTCAAGCTATTCATTAAAGATATGCAATTGACAAATCTTTCTCAAGCTATTCATTAAAGATATGCAATTGACAAATCTTTCTCAAGGTATTCATTAAAGATATGCAATTGACAAATCTTTCAATCAAGGCTATTCTAAACCCCAAAATGGCATTTTATGGAATTACATGCTTTACAATGGTGCAGTGTGAACATACCAGGTCCTAACCTCTGCATATAAAACAAATCCAACCACTTGCATGTGACAATCAAATCCCTGAGAAATGTCTCCTTTCATTTCAATTGATTTCTATTCTGCAAGTTGTTGCGCATACAATATTGCAGTGAGCATAGCGAAAATGTGCATCTCAAATAAAAAAATCCAACACCATTGCTCTTTTTTCCTTTCATTCATTCATTACTATTCATTCCGGAAATGAAAGTGTCAAGTCTTTTACTACTGGCCGCCTTTGTATGCTTCTCGAAAGCTCTTAAGACCATCAACGCAGCTTCTGTTTATCCAAATTTGCAGAAGTTCGAAAACAGAAACAAGCTTACTAACTCGTTCTTCTGGAACAAGTTGAATCTGGACAAAAACAAACGTCACACAGAAAACAATGTCATCTTTCTTGAAGACTCCCGCACCATCTTGGTTGTCACCGACAAGAACTTGCACGGGCCGTCACGATTTCCACTTTTCAAAAAGCCCGTGCTAGAATTGACTCTAATGGAAATTGATTTGGGAAATGACATCAGATCGCTTGGCTCCAATTTTTTTCCGTTGGCCACTGCGTCTGCTGAGTACTCGTCAAGCAGCGTGGTAATCGAACGCGAGGTGTCTCACGCGCGAACCATCAGCTTCAGTCCATCGCTTCAGCTGGCACTTTCATTGGCGCAGGCGGGAATTGGGCTTGTACTCAACTTTGGAGAAAACTACTCCATGTTTAACAAGGAGACCATCACGTGCACAGCCAACGCTGGCGGCCGGGTGCAGTTGCAGGTGACCAATGCCATGATCCATTTCCCGCTTGCACGCACCCGCGTGGTCAAATATAAGCGTAAAAAGCGAGTTTGGACCGAGGAGCCATGGGTAGCGGTGGAGTCTCACATGTCGGATGAGAAGCACATTGGTGCATTATTCTATGAAAATTTCCGGTTGGGGCGCCATCGTTGTGTGACAAACGTTTCACATTTTGAGGATTCCAGTCGTAGAAAATGGATCGAGTGGAATACACCATGGACTAAGTAATCAATTTGATGTATGAGCGAGTGAAACTGAGGTTTTTACGGGGACATCCGGACAACCGGAACTGTATCTGAAACGGTATCTGAAACTGTATAAAAATTGAATTTGAAACCGTATTAAAGTCGTATCTGAAACCGTATTAAAATCGTATCTGAAACTGTATAAAAATCGTACCTGAAACTGTAAAAAATCGTACCTGAAACTGTATAAAAATCGTATCTGAAACTGTAAAAAATCGTACCTGAAACTGTAAAAAATCGTACCTGAAACTGTATTAAAATCGTATCTGAAACCGTATCCGACCCCATCCGACCCGTACATCCCGCCTTGGTCTTTCATACACTGTTTTTCAGAATTATTCATACCAGCGCGCAAAATTATTCATACCGATATTTCAAAATTATTCAAACCAAATGGCATAATGTTTCACACCAACTTTAATGGAAATTAGTA
>VATE01000104.1:0-16088 GCA_008065195.1 Metschnikowia amazonensis
TACCAAGTACAAGTTTTAATATACAGCATATCATGAAAACTACTTTAGTTTTTCCGTTTCAACCGTTAATTAGAAGACTCCAAGAATAGTATATATAAGCAACTGACCAAATAAATTTTCTGATTACTAATTTCCATTAAAGTTGGTGTGAAACATTATGCCATTTGGTATGAATAATTTTGTTGCACTGGTATGAATAATTTTGAAATATTGGTATGAATAATTATTCATACCAAGTACAAGTTTTAATACACAACATAACATGGAAACTACTTTAGTTTTGTCCGTTTAACCCTTAATTGAAAGACTCCAGGAATAGAATGTAATAGCAATCAGTAAAATATAAAATATCTGATTACTGAATTCTATTAAAAGTTGGTATGAAACATTATGCCATTTGGTATGAATAATTTGTCGCACTGGTATGAATAATTTTGAAAAAGACTGTATCAAAATTATGAAACCATACGAATTACAGTATATCAAAATTATGAAACCATTCGAATTACAGTATTTCAAAATGATGAAACCATTCGAATTACAGTGTATCAAAATTATGAAACCATTCGAATTACAGTATTTTCATTTTTATGAAACTAGTGCGACAAATTATTCATATTGTCAAAAAGTTTCGCACCAATTCTCAAAATTTTCGACCAATTCTCAAAAGTTTCGACCAATTTTCAAAAATTTCGCACCAATTCTCAAAATTTTCGACCAATTCTCAAAAGTTTCGACCAATTCTCAAAGGTTTTGTACCACAAGCTAAAGGTAAAAAGACGATTATTAATTAATAATTTATTAGGTTTTAAATCAATAATGAATGAGGAATTAATAAATTACTCTCAATTCTTACTCTATGGAATTAAACTATGTTGAGGTTAACAAACTTGATACTTTACACAAGGTTTATTGAGCCTGTATTCTCTAATATATTTTACCAAGGTCAAATAAGTCTAATATCGAGAAATTTCACTCAATGTAATAAACTTTTAGATACTTGTGTTTTATGATTAAGGAAAAATTTATGCTTCATAAAATATGCAGCTTTACTATATCTTTATTTTGATATTAATCATAAAATTTATGATTAGCCTTTTTTCATTTCACAAGATTAGGTTATACTTATATTTTAAATCAAACTCTTTATAAATAAAGAAAAATCAAAATCTTTGTATTTATAATTATTTATATTATTATTCAATTTGATAATTCTTCCCCAACTATGTCAGATATATTAGATAAAGGCTAAGTATATTTTATAAATATTAAGTGAAAGTGAACCTTTTGCTAAAAACTATCAAATTGAGGGAACGTCTTAGAGCTATTTCAACTAAATAAATATACATACATCGCATAGACTTTCAAACCAAAAGACGAGATGTGTCATCAACTTTTATAGAATTCAATATTCTAAAATTTTAATTCAGAGGTTGCCTCATACTTCCTCATTTGGAATCTTCCAATCAAGGGTCAAAATTGCCAAAACTAAAGTAGTTTCCATGTTATCCTGAAAATTAAAACTTATATTTGGTTGAATAATTTTGTCGCACAAGTTTGAAAAATTTTGAAATATTAGTACAGTATTATTCAATATTATTCATACCAGTGCGACAAAATTATTCATACCAATGCGACAAAATTATTCACACCAGTGCGATAAAAATATTCATACCAAATACAAGTTTTAATATACAGCATAACATGGAAACTAGTTTAGTTCTGCCCGTTTCGACCGTTGATTGGAATAGTGCAAGAATAGTGTATATAAGCAACTGGCCAAATAAAATTTCTGATTACTGAATTCCATTAAAGTTGGTGTGAAACATTATGCCATTTGGTTTGAATACTTTTGAAATATTGGTATGAAGAATTTTGCGCGCTGGTATGAGTAATTTTGAAAAACAGTGTATGAATAATTTTGTCGCACTGGTTTGAATAATTTTGAAATATTGGTAAAAATATTCAAACCAAATGGCATAATGTTTCACGCCAACTTTAATAGAATTTAGAAATCACATATTTTATATCTTGCTGATTGATCTCTATTCTTGGAGTCTTGTAATCAACGGCTGCAAAGGATAAAAGTAGTTTTCATGTTATGCTGTATATTATAACTTGTATTTGGTTTGTATAATTTGAAGTATTGGTTTGAATAATTTGAAGTATTGGTTTGAATAATTTGAAATATTGGTTTGAATAATTTTGTCGCACTGGTCTGAATAATTTTGAAAAATACTGTACAAGTTTTAATTTCTGTATACCACGGAAAACTTTAGTTTGGTCCATTTCAAGCGTTAATTTGAAGAATCTAAGAACATTATACATAAGCAATCGTTCTAAAATACCTAATTACAGAAATCTATAAAAGTTGGTGTGAAACATTATACCATTTGGTTTAAAAAATTGCGCGAATTTCGAAATATTAATATGAATTTTTGTCGCACTAGTTTGAATAATTTTGAAATATTGGTGAATTTTTGTCGCACTAGTTTGAATAATTTTGAAATATTGGTGAATCTTTGTCGCACTAGTTTGAATAATTTTGAAAACACTGTATTAAACCATACAAGTTTTAGTATTCAGCATAACATATAACTACTTTAGTTTTGTCCATTTTGACCTTTGATTAGAAGACTACTAAATATATATTACGCAATTTTCCAGATTTTAATTCCAAAATATTGAAATCTATTAAAAGTTGGTGTGAAACATTATGCCATTTGGTTTGAATAATTCTATCGCACTAGTTTGCATAATTTTGAACATTGGTACGAATAATTTTGTCGCACTGGTTTGAAAAACTTAAAAACACTGTATTCAAACCAAGTGTTACACACAAGATAATATGGAAATTAGCTTAGTTTGTCCGTTTCATCCTTGACTCCAACTGTAGTACATAAGACAATCTTCAAATTCAAATTTCTAATTACTGAATTCTATCAAAATTGGTGTGAAACTTTATGACATTGGTTTGAAAGATTGTGCGAAGTGGTACGAAAATTTTGAATTATTGGTTTAATTTGTCGCACTGGTTTGAAAAATTTTGAAAAACTGTATGCATGGTAAGTTTCTAGTATCTGGAACTAGTAGTAATGGTTTAGGACTAAGTGGAATGATCTAGAAATGATAATGTTCTAGGACTGGACTGGTAATTGTCAGAAATGGTAATGTTCTAGGACTGGACTGGAATGGTCAGAATGGCCGGGTAACATCCCTTGATGATATCTCAATCGCTTCCTCATCATTATTCCTACAAATACACACTCTAGGTCAGTTCTTTCCTGGCTTGGTAATTGCCAAGGCTCCTGTATACTTGATCTTGGCTTCCGGCCAATGTCGCCGCACGCCATTAGCAAACAACCCCGCCGGAAATCAGTACATTTATCCGGTCCGGCACATACGCCGCCAAGCTAGTTCGATCCGGTTCCACCCTGCCCTCGCAAAAAGTACGCGCATTATACGCCTTAGAGGGGTTATGAGCCCGCAAGGGATGCACCAAGTGCACGCGCAAGGCTCGGACTGAAAGCTAAGCAAAACAAACAATAGCAAGCATAAAGCGAAGCGTCAACAAAACAAAGCCACGCGGATCTAACAGACATGAAACATGTTTGAAACAAAGCCTTCATGAAACATTCTATACGTCAAGCATGAAACAACTCTTAACTCCGACATCAACTTATAGTTGTGAAACAATGGTTACGAGCCTTTCCGCGAAGCGCAGCTAAAAATACATCTCATCACGTGAACAGGTCTTAATGACCATATGAATTTAAGGAAATTTTGACTAACTGAATAATTTTAAATGATTGACATGTTGTGATGTGAAGATGTGAAGAATAGAAAAGATGTGAAGAAAGATGTGGAGAATAAAAAAGATGTGAAGAATAGTGAAGATGTGAAGAAAGATGTGAATAGTAAAGATATGCAGAATAGTAAAGATATGAAGAATAGAGAAAATACAGAAATATTACTGAAACAAATTAGCGAGCCTGTGATTGAAGAAATTATTCATTCTCAAAATTCGAACTTATCTTCGTCAACTCGTAGCAAGTTTGTTTCATCTTCTAGTCATTTCTCAGTAAAGTGGCATCTCGGGCATTATCTGCAAGACATCGGCATAGATGCGGATTATCCGCTGGCGCATCGCAATTCCTATTGGTGCGGTGCCTGGTCACCACAGGCACGCGGATTTCAAGCATCTATGAGCTGCATGGATATGCATGTGTACGCCATATGCAGGTTGACGGATTCTTGAGTTTCATGGTGTGTTATATATAACAAGTTCCGTTCGCTCGCAGGGATATATAACCCCCGATCCTTTCCGGAAAGGTAACATTGGAAACATCCATTACATTTTGAATATTCATAAATATTGACCAATCTATTCATTTAGATTCATTTAGATTCATTCTATTCTAGATTCATTTAGATTCATTCTATTCCAGATCTATTCAAATTCTTTCCAGATTCATCCAAATCCTTTCCAATTCATCCTCATAGCAACTTCATCATCATTGCAACTTCATCATCATTGCAACTTCATCCTCATTGCAAATTCATCCTCATTGAAACTTCATCCTCATTATGCATTTTCTTCACCTCATTTTCTTGCTTTGGACAGCTCTCGTCTCAGCTGATGAAACTTCTGATTCCACTGAGACCACAACCTCCAGCTCTGTGTCTCCCACATTGGTTTGGGTCACTGCTACAAATTCTCTTGGAGTGCTCCAGACGTTTCAGTCTACATACATACAGACTTTTCCATCCTACTCCGTTTCGACTGCGGTTCCTTCTGGAAGTATCAATTTGGGCAGTATTTCGGGAACCGTGGGAGCTATTCGGCAATACACGCACACTACAATCAACGGTGCCGAGGGAGCTCAGAATTTGAACATTATTCTTAAGGTCTTTCCGTTTGTGTCTGCATTGTTGGGATTATTATTGATTTGATTACTTTCTTGGCACTGTCTTAGCACTGTCTTGGCACTGTCTTGGCACTGTCTTGGCACTGTCTTGGTAATGGCTATTGGACTGTCTACTGACTGGTCTCGTTATTGAGAAAGTTCAATCGATGGGGCGAAAAGTTGAACTCTCACTTTGAGATTCAATCACCATGATTTCCTTCCATTTTTGAGTTTATATAGTCTCAATTTAAGCATAACAAGTCGTGGCTTGTTCTCCTGGCATCTCTCCAGTAGATATTCTTCAGATTCAAGTCGCGTGCACTGCACTTAATAGCCGCGCAGCATCCACGCGAAGAGGCTTTTTCAATGTACGTAGGTGCGCAACGACGTAATTTGGAGCAAGCTTATTTGCACATTTCAGCAGTCAGCCAATCATAAAGCCCCACCACCGTTCCATCCCTAATTCCTTGCACTTTGAAACCCCCGAAATATCTATCCAAATGCCTTGTATGCACCTACATCCTCTTCGCTTACGTATATGCAGGCCGCCGCTACGCACATGGCCGCGGTAACCACACTCGCGTTTTGCCAATGCCATACAGCGGAAAATACTTAGCTGGTAAGTTCTTCGATGACTATGATGTGTACTGCATATACCGCTCGCAGTCTTTCTTACCCGGTAATGTGGACTTAGAAGTCCGCCTTCGAATCCGACAATTGGACCCTGATCTAGATTTACCACTTCATCAATTACCCTCAATAATCTATATTTCCACCACCAAATACAGTTAAAAGTCTTGAGAAGTGTAGAATAACATGGACTTTTTCAATCACCTTTTCAGAGTACCAAAATCTACTATTGCTATTTCTGGACTCCTATGTGTCTGTATGCAGGTCGTCGGGAACCAATAATCCTGTTCTTATGCTTTGTAGATTTATGCAGCGAAATATAGAAACAATTGTTGAATTAAAGTTTGCTCACCTTATTCAATTGTAGTACTGCAGATATCTCCAGAATTACACTACACTACTACACTACACTTTGATAGCCTCAGACTCCGCCCTAGAAGTCATCAGATCCATAGAAAACGTATCAATCTGGCCACTATGAAACAGAGGTGAACACTAGCACGCCAAACCCTGCAGGAGAAATTCACGTTGCTAAAATACTAGCAGCATCAAAGCCGTACATCCCGGGATTTGGAAATCTTCAATGAATTAGTATGCACTTTATTCTAGAAGTCTTTTTAATCAAATGAAAATTGGTGAAAAAAAATATTATTTACATTTGGTGTACAGTATTTTTGAAAATTACTACCAGTGCGACAAATTATTCAAACCAATATTTCAAAATTATTCAAACTAGTGCGACAAATTATTCGTACCAATACAGTGTTTTTCAAAATTATTCATACCAATGCGCAAAAATATTCATACTAATATTTCAAAATTATTCATACAGTATTTTTCAAAAATGTTCATAACAATATTTCAAAATACAGTATTTTTCAAAATTATTCATACCAGTGCGACAAAATTATTCATACCAATATTACAAAATTATTCATACCAATATTACAAAATTATTCATACCAATATTACAAAATTATTCATACCAATATTACAAAATTATTCATACAGTATTTTTCGAAATTATTCATACCAATGTGACAAAAATTTTCATACCAGTGCGATAAAATTATTCATACCAATATTACAAAATTATTCATACCAAATACAACTTTTAATATACAGCACAACATGGAAACTACTTTAGTTTGTCCGTTTTGACCGTTGATAAGAAGACTCCCAGAATAGAAAGTAATAGCAATCTGCAAGATATAAAATATCTGTTTACTAAAAACTATTAAAAGTTGGTGTGTAAGATTATGCCATTTGGTATGAATATTTTTGTCGCTCTGGTATGAATAATTTTGAAATATTGGTTTGAATAATTTTGTCGCATTGGTATGAATAATTTTGAAAAAGACTGTACCAAATACAAGTTTAAATATACAGCATAACATGGAAACTACCTTAGTTTTGTCCGTTTCGACTGTTGGTTGGAAGACTCCAAGAAAAGAATGTAATAGCAATCAGCGAGATATAAAATATCTGATTACTGAAAACTATTAAAAGTGGTGTGAAACATTATGCCATTTGGTATGAGTAATTCTGTCGCACTGGTGAAAAATTTTGAAATATTGGTATGAATAATTTTGTCGCACTGGTATGAATAATTTTGAAATATTAGTATGAATAATTTTGTCGCACTGGTTTGAATATTTTTGAAAAATACTGTATTTTAAAATTATTCAAACCAAATGGCGTAATTTCACACCAACTTTAATAGAATTCAGAAATCAGATATTTTATTTCTTGCTGATAGCTGTTAAATTCTATTCTTGAAGTCTTCCAATCAATGGTCGAAACGGACAAACTAAAGTAGTTTCCATGTTATGCTGTACATTAGAACTTTTAATTGGTTTGAATAATTTTGAAATATTGGTTTGAATAATTTTGAAATATTGGTTTGAATAATTTTGAAATATTGGTACGAATAATTTTGAAATATTGGTACGAATAATTTTGAAATATTGGTACGAATAATTTTGAAAAATACTGTATACAGCAAAACATGGAAACTACTTTAGTTTTATCCATTTTGATCTTTGATTGGACTCCTAAATGAATAAATGAGGTGATTTCCACATTTAAAATTTCAATTATTGAAATCTATTAAAGTTGGTGTGAAACATTTCGTCATTTGGTTTGAAAGATTGTGCGAAGTGGTACGAACTTTTTGAAATATTGGTATGAATAATTTTGTCGCATTGGTTTGAATAATTTTGTCGCATTGGTTTGAATAATTTTAAAATATTGGTATAAATAATTTTGAAATATTAGTATGAATAATTTTGTCGCACTGGTTTGAATAGTTTTAAAAAACACTGTTCCAATATTTCAATATTTCAAATTATTTAAACCAAATACAAATTTTTAAATACAGCATAATATGGAAACTACTTTAGTTTTATCCGTTGCGACCGTTGATTGGAAGACTCCAAGAATAGAATGTAATAACAATCTGGAAGATTGTTATATCCAATTACTAATTCTTACAAAAGTTGGTGTGAAACATTATGCCATTTGGTTCGAATATTTTGTTGCACTAGTTTATATTTTGATGTGATATGAATAATTTTGAAAACAGTGTATTGGTTTGCGCGCTGATTTGGTTGAGCTCTGCGAAATTTCAAGTGTGCATTACCGTACACTTCGAAATACCCATACACTTCGCATTAGTCGAAAGAGAATGTCATATTTCCAATAACTCTGATAAATGTGGAATTTGATTAGTCATCTTTGACATCGTAGATTTCTATCAGTATTCAAGTCAATGACCAATCAAGTAAATCAAGTCAATGACCAATCAAGTAAATCAAGTCAATCACCAATCAAGTCAATCACCAATCAAGTCAATCACCAATCAAGTCAATCACCAATCAAGTCAATCACCAATCAAGTCAATCACCAATCAAGTCAATCACCAATCAAGTCAATCACCACATACTTGAAGTGTCTCGTCTACGCCAGGAGAGCCTCGTCGATGCTCAAAAATATCCGGCCCCAAGCCCGCTCGAACTCAGAAATATATTGGTGTCCTGCATATTGCCATTCACCATTGCCTGGATCCTCAGTCTCTTCAACATCTCCCGGACTTTCTTATCTGTAGACAATTAAATCATGGACGCATACAAGGCATGCAAGAATACATGAAACGGTTGTGTGAGGGTAAAGAATCAATACTAGAACCCTGCTTTACTCTACTTTATTGCTGCTTGAGGTATGACCGGCCCTTATTGTAGGTGGCTACCATGCAGGCAGAGTCTTTAATTGGCATTAGCCCTAGATTCAGTGCTCTAGAGCGATGGTGAAAAAGGCATGTGACATTGGTGATAGTCATGTGACATTGGTGATAGTCATGTGATAGTCATGTATTCATGTAGTCATGTAGTCATGTGACGTGTTGTCACGTGACGTATTTTCAACGCCGCTTGGCCTAAGCCACGGGCATTCCCGGCAAGTCACCAGCATGTATCTGATTCAGACCAATTGTGCATGACCATGGCCTTTGTCCTCGCTTCTTTCCTTAAGTAGCCGCACGCCATGAGCCACACTTTTCCGCGCGAGCTCACCACCATAGATCATGGGGCGACCACGCCAAGCGCAACTATACGTCTCTAGGGCAGTTAAAACACGGCTGAAACACGGTTGAAACACTCAGGCACCAAGTTCTAACGTCTCAAACCCAAACATCAAAACCTGCCCCGTTTCCGCACCCCTCCACGTGACCCTTCCAATGTCCCCTTACGCCTACGGAGAATCCACGCCTTTAATACAGCCAAGCGACTCCACCACAAACAAAAACTCGAAGCTATCCTCGCTTGTTTTGGAAAACACTGGTTCTGTTGCCAGAGACCACGTATGTATAATTTAAAATGATAAATTGAACACCGAGGAATTTTATGTGATACAATAGTGTGAATTCTTTAGAATGCCTCAGGATAATTGGAAATATTCAAATGAATGTTCAGTGGGGAAATCCAATGAATGATTGAATTAATTAAACTGAATTTATATTCAAGGGTATTACCTGGATATACCTGGATATATCTATAGTTGGATATACCTGAATATCTATACCTGGATATACCTGAATATCTATTCCTGGATATATCTATAGTTGGATATACCTGAATATTTATACCTGGATATACCTGGATATACCTGGATATACCTGGATATACCTGGATATCTATCCCTGAACACCTATCCCTGATCATCTATCCCTGATCATCTATCCCTGAGCATAAACTCTAACCCCAATCCATACTAACTTCAGATGGCCAATGAGAGAACGTTCCTCGCGTGGCTACGCACATCGCTCTCTTTTGTTACTATAGGAATTGGAATTGTCCAATTGCTAAAGATGAAAAAGGAGCAGGAGAATATCCGACACTATGCCAAACCCTTGGGCGCCTCGTTTGTCATGATCGGCATAGCGACGTTGGTGATGGGCTTTTTGCGCTACTTCCGGGTCCAGTCCATGTTGGTCACGTCGCTCTATCCTGCATCACAGTACTCGGTTTCTTTGGTGGTGGTGCTAGTTTTGGCCTTGATTCTGGTGACTCTCTCTTTGGTGCTACAGGCCAATTAAGTTCCATGATCACTTCACCAAGTGAATGCTAGCAACATTTTAGCTATTTCTTGTTCTCTTGTCTGAAGTGTTTTGCAACCGTCTGTATTGCGGTGCTGCCTGCACACAACTGCCCATATATACTAATGACTTATTTATGCCTACGCTTGTTTCTGTCTTCACTCCACTAACCATGCATCCTCTGCATTTATCTATTTTCCTTGCACATGTAAAAAATTAATCCAAATGCTACTTGGGCACTTCCTAAGGCGAGTACTATAGTGTGGGTTAGGGCTTGTGCCCTTGCACGTGATGTGCGCGCATGTTTTTGCCCTCGCACGACAACAAATTTTCTCCCCCTCGCGCAACACAGATTTTCCGCCCCCTTGATAGTACACTTTTACACATCTATATCACTACATAAAAATGGTATGTACGAACAGACCACCTTTGAAGTTGGCGCTATGAGTTAGCATCTTCAGTATTGTGATTCTAAGTGAATGAAATATCTTTCCATATCCTGTGTACGGCCATTATATCTAAGCATTCTCCGTTGCCATTATAATAAATCATTATTGAAGCTCATTCAGTCAAAACTATACGCTTTTATTTTGTTACCGTCAATGTTAATCTTCAATATCGTTACCGTTAATGTTCTTCGTTACCGTTAATGTATCGTTACCGTCAATGATCGTGACCGTTAATGTATCGTTACCGTTAATGTATCGTTACCGTTAATGTGAATCTCAAATCTCGTCACTGTCATCTCCACACTGATCTTCACTAGTTTCATCCCGTCCCAATATCAATATACTAACTCCTCAGGGTAAGGTTCACGGTTCCCTCGCTCGTGCAGGTAAAGTTAAGTCTCAAACTCCAAAGGTCGAGAAGACTGAGAAGCCAAAGCAGCCAGTCGGCAGAGCTTACAAGAGATTGTTGTACACCAAGAGATTCATCAACGTCACCTTGGTCAACGGTAAGAGAAAGGCTAACTCCAACGCTGCTTAAACCACCAGCGATGGCTCTATTCTAATGATTTTCCTAGTTAGGACAATGATGTATATTTAATCGATTATCATTGCAATGCAACAGTAACGTAATAGTAATTTAACGTCAGCTAGAAAATAGGCGCCCCGGAAACGAAGTTATGGATAACCTGTAAGCACTTGGTGTACTTATTTGAAAAGTACTCCGTCTCTTCCCATTACCTGCAGGATCTACTTCCACTGTGGGTGCAACTTGTAGCAGTAAACTCGGGACCGGACCTCCACCGTCTCTTCATCCTCATCAAACATCGGCTTCCAATTGACCATCTCCACCAACTCCGCCTTAAAGTCAAAATCCTCGCAAGTGGTGAAGAATTTCAAGTCTTCCTCCAAAAGCCACGGCCTGTGCGGGCTGAAAACCACCAAACACGTGCCGTTCTTCTTGACACAGTTTCTGCAGTTGCCCAAAAGTTTCTGGTGCTCTGTGTGGTTAAACACCAAATCAGACAAAATCACCAAGTCGAACTTATCCTCTTCAGCTACCTCTTTAGGCAAGTCGTCCTCGCTTAGCTCATCGTAGCACAAGGCGGTCTCGTCTTGGCCCCAGATAAACCCACACACCTTGACATTTGGCGGCTGTGGCATTCCCCCGCAATGGTCCACGTTGTATTGAATGTGGGATAATAAATCCGGGTCCGGGTAATCGGTACAGATGACTCGAGATGCCCCATTTATACCACACACCAACGACGGCAAACCGGCTGCTGCACCCAACTCCAACACCTTTTTATTGCAGACCAAATCAGCGGCGTGTTTGTCCAAGTAATCGGCGGTGTACTTTCCTGCGTTCCATAATAAATGACCCCAAAGCGGCGATTTCCCCACGAGTTTGAGCAGAATTGTAGAGGGTTCTGATTTGTTGGTTCTGGAATACTCTACAAAATGCGACTCTGGGGGAGGTGGCAAGAAACCTTCGGGCTCCTGGAAGATATTGAGGTCATACTCGTCATCTGACATTTTGCAGGGTGTGGTGATGGGAGGAGATGAAGAGTGATCCTCAAGACGCCCGTACATCCCTGCCTCAGAAACCCGTGCAT
This sequence comes from Metschnikowia amazonensis, assembly GCA_008065195.1. Classification (NCBI taxonomy): domain Eukaryota; kingdom Fungi; phylum Ascomycota; class Pichiomycetes; order Serinales; family Metschnikowiaceae; genus Metschnikowia; species Metschnikowia amazonensis. The sequence goes on from VATE01000104.1 coordinate 12,191, forward strand.
TCCAGAAATGATGATCCGTTGTATAAATGAGTATCGCACGATCTATGGATGAATCAATCCACTGCATCAGCTATGCCCTTCCAAGCCTCTGCACATGCAGTGTTTTCAAAGTATTCAAACCAGTGCTACAAAATTATGAAACCAGTGCTGCAAAATTATAAAACCAGTGCTGCAAAATTATGAAACCAGTGCTACAAAATTATCAAACCAGTGCTGCAAAATTATGAAACCAGTGCTGCAAAATTTTGAAACCGGTACTACAAAATTATCAAACCAGTGCTACAAAATTATCAAACCAGTGCTACAAAATTATGAAACCAGTGCTGCAAAATTATCAAACCAGTGCTGCAAAATTATCAAACCAGTGCTGCAAAATTATCAAACCAGCGCGACAAAGTCATCAAACCAGTGCTACAAAATTATCAAACCAATAATTAAAAAGTTTCGTACCCCTCGAAAATTCTTTCAAACCTACAAGTTGTTGTATATAGGACAACAAGGAAGCTGGATTCGTTTTGACCCTTGACTCCCAATGTAGTACAATTCTTGAGATTTAATCTGAACTTAATTCTGATAAATTTGTGATAAAAGTTGACATCATTCTATTAGTTTGAAGATTGTGAGAAGTGGTACGAAACTTTCGAAATATTGGTTTGAATAATCGGTCGCACTGGTTTGAATATTTTAAAGTACACTGTTTCCCAAGTTTGGGGTGCGAAGCCGAAGAACTACAACCACGAACTCACCAGTGCGTTGCCAAACATCCAGAATTCCCACGAACACAGATATAGGAAGTATCAGACTATTAAGATCAACAATCGATTATGATGATGGTATTATAAGATATATTCTAATGGTAAGATCGTAAATGATAGACATAATGAATGATGATTGGCCAATATAGTAGACTCGTAGTGTTTACGATCGGGAACATAACAGAACCTGGCTGCGAAAAACTGGGTATACGCTCTATTTTATAGTGTTTTCAAAAGTATTCAAACTAGCGCGAAATTCAAACCAAGAATAGTCAAACCAGCGAAAAACGATTCAAACAAAGATGAATAGTTCAAACAAAGATGAATAGTTCAAACAAAGATAAATAGTTCAAACCAAGATGAATAGTTCATACCAATCATTAAAAAGTTCGTCCCTCTCACATTCTTTCAAACTAAATAAAAGATGTTGTATATAGAACAAAAAACTCTTCAATTCCGTCTGTTTTGACTCTTGATTGGAAGACTCGAAAATTTGTAAGATTAATTTTGAATTCTAAAGTTGGCGTGAAACATTACGCCATTGGTTTGAAAATTGTGCGAAGGAGTACGAATATTGGTTTAACCATTCTGTTAATTTGATCATTTTGCGGCGCTGGCTTGAAAGATTGTGTGAAGTGGTACGAAACTTTTTGAGAATTGGTATAAATAATTTTGAAAAATACTGTAGATAAATAAAATAATAAAAAAAAGAAAAACTATAAAAAAGTTAAATAAGCCTGGGAATGTTTTGAGGTAATATTTTATCTCCTAAGTATTATTTATCTTAAATGTATCTAATATCATCTATGAAGTTTTTCTTAAATTACCTTATGATTAATTACCTTTTTTATATCTGTATAAATTTCCCAATAAACAAATTATTAAATTGTAGTAGCCTCGCGTGTTGGCATCTCAGTTAAAGCGCAAGGTTCGCAGAGTGGGCAAACCCAACACCACTTCCAAAAAAGAAATTTACTTTTTGCCATAATTATTTTCTTTTCATGTAGTTCCAATTGACACATTATTTGTAAAATCCAAATTGACATTGTAGATTGGGTTGAGTCTATTTGCAGTTATGGTAAGGCTTGGTGCGTATTTCATGTTGGAGCGCGAGTCCCTTCTTTCGCCTTTTCGTGTAGTAGTGACAATTCAATTTCGCTTCTCAATTCGAGTTATAGATCAATCTCATATAGGTTAAAAAATGTGTGATACGATATTGATTATACGATATTGAATGATAAAATATTGAATGATGTATGATAGGTTCGCGTTATCGTGTGCCATGTCTGTAAAGATCTTCTAAGTGACTGAATGCTTGTCACGTGCAGTGACCTAGGATCAAGTGGCAACTTTGAAATTAAAGGTTTTGCAGCTTGAAATCATGTTATACCACTTCGGCAATTCGGTTTCATAGATAAAATATGCGTACAATAATCTAGGCGCCATGGTTAAGAGTTCAGAATATTTGAGCATTAATTTTGGTAGTGTCCCACTAGTCTATAAATTCTGGTCAAATCTGTGGTACCGTTTCTGGTATCAATGCGTAACGCAGTGCATTTAACTTTAATTACAATCGCGGTCTGTCCAATTTTACCAAATCTGTCTTTTGCAAGGTTTCCTCAATCAAAGTCATTTACACTCGAAAATTTACTTTAAATACTTGTTTAATTGGCGGAGTATAAAAAGATAAAAAATAACGACAACTGCAGGACTCGAACCTGCGCGGGCAAAGCCCAAAAGATTTCTAATCTTTCTCCTTAACCACTCGGACAAGTTGCCTCGCTTGTTGATTAATTACTCGGACATATTTCCCCGTTTGTTAGTTAAAGGTTAGTTAAAGCAAAAAAATTTTAGACAATTTTCCACTTTTAGACAATTTTCTACTTTTTGACTGATTTTCCTACGGCTATGAGATTATGTGCAGGAAGTGATCGATATGTACATTGGCCAATCTCTTCCCTCAGACTCTTTCTTGACAGATCTTCTAGATTAGAAAGGAGCGTATTTACGTGGCTAACTCTCAGGTTGTCTAAGAATTGTCATGAAAGAGCCCAGATTTGGAACTTGCACGAGACACTTTAAAAGGCTGGAATCTATCTTCACCGCCCAAAAAGTTGCTTCTTTATATGGTGAAAATTTATAATGCTTGCTACGGGTATTTCCGAGAGTAGACAAAGATTGGAAAACTACTGTTTTCAAGACTGACACTAGAGACGCAGCTTGAAAGACTGAATGCAGGTGGTACACATGGTATGATGGTTCGTTTGCTTCAAACAGCAAAAGCTTTGGGCGGATTAACGGGAAATGCTATCCAGGATGTGTGGCTACGATAGGTAGATCTAAAGTATTACTGAAGTTGGTGAAATTGTGAGATCACGTGAATTTATTCACGTGATTCATCATCTAGGTACACGAGCACTTCTGGTGGGTTTTCGGACACTTGATTGGTCTTCAAGCAGAGTATTTTTTTTTCGAGATACTCTCATGAAGAACCACGTAGTCTTGGCACTGGCTTAGTCTGGAAGGAACAGATATCCGCGCATTTCAGACTTGACCTTCATTGGAAATGGAGTCATTATTCCTCTGACAACTTTTCAAAGCCATTTGGTCTTCATAAAGGTAAAAATTCACACAAAATTACCTTTTTAACCATTTTCTCCCCTGTTTAAAAATTTTTTGTTGTGTTTCAATTATTTTGGCATTTCGCATTCACATTACAGAACTCTGAAAGGAATGCAAAACTCCAAAATCATAAAGCCGCTACCAAAAATCGAAAAGAAGAGAAAATTTGAAACAAACCAGAGCATTTCATTCTTTTCAAGATCCTTGTTCAAAATTCATTGAAGTTTAAAGAGCTTTTTCTTTTTTATAATGTTCCATTTAGCATCTATAGACTCGCAAGTACAGTGTTCAAAATTATTCTTAGTCGCTCGGTTCGCTCTGGCGCGCATGTATGGAGACAACTCAGGGACAATTTTCAATTTCGACAGTGTCCTCGCGCCGGTACTGCATATATAGAAAACAAAATGTGTCCTCTGGGACTGTATATCTCGCTCCTTGAATACAGGGCCACCTCTTGGAATAATCTCGCTTTACTCCTTCACTGGGGACAATCTTGGACATGTTTTTTAAATTGAAAAAAA
>VATE01000104.1:17017-38092 GCA_008065195.1 Metschnikowia amazonensis
TTGTGAATTCACTAAAAACAACGAGAAGAAGGCTTTTATATCATTATTATTATTCCTGAGGTAATTGATTGATTGTTTTAATTTTGTTGGATTATACAAGAGAAGAAAAGCTCTTATTGGAGGAGATCAAGGCAGACTCTCAGATGTCATGATCGAGAGTAAAATCAGTTTTACCGCTAAAGTTAGTTTGGTTTTATTTTATTGTTTTGCTTGGTTTTTTTTTGTATAGCTGTATAACTTTGAATTTTATTTTTTTTTTTAATTAAAAAAAGGTCTTGTAAGGTTTGTTAAAGCCTTGACTGGGTCTTAGCTCATTGTATAAGCTTTTCCAAGCTAGGCTTAAGTCCGTAAGTTACCGTATGGTTTGTCTTAGGGATGTACGTTACCGTATGGTTTGTCTTAGGGACTTACATTACCGTATGGGTTTATCTTAGGGACGTACTGGGTATTGGCCCATTTTATGAGCTCTTCTAGGCTAATTTTAGGGACGTAACCTACGGCGTGGGGTTATTGTGAGAGAATAGAGAATAATACTCCTCATTATAAGAGGAGGTTTAGGCTTTTTTGGTGGCTATAGTGTATACCAATGGCCTGTCTTTTGCAACCATTGAGAAAATACTCTTTAGGGCAGATTACTAGGGATGCACACCATTACAATGTCCCAAACTCATTCTATAGAACAATATGGCTGCTAAAATATTATAACCACTAATTTCATCAAAAATTAACTCGTATTTTACCCGATCGTTCACCTCGAGCCCAAAGGTACTGTGATAGTGGATTATTTGATTCTGCTACTATGTGCAGGAGCGCGATTTTCATTTGTAGTACAAAAATGGCAAATAGGACACTTTCATGGACAGAAATACAGAAATAACTAGTGCTCATATCCTGCATATAAAACCATTCAGAGCAATTAACCCCTTCAAACCAGTGCGACAAATTATTCAAACCAATATTTCAAAAGTTTCGTACCATTTCGCAGAATATTTCAAACCAAATGGCATAATGTTTCACACCAACTTTTATAGAATTCAATATTCAGAAATTTAAATCTGGAGGATTGCCTTATGTACTACAGTTGGAGTTAAGGGTCAAAACGAACAAAACTGAATTGAATCCTACATATCCTGTATATAACAACTTGTATTTGGTTTGAATGAAATAGCGAAGGGTATGAAGCTTTTAAAATTGGTTTGAATACTTCGCGCTTGTTTGAACAAAACCAGAAGAGATAAGAACGAGGAAGTGATTTGGATGAAAGTCGGTTCCAAATGACTAGGGTTTGTGATAGATAAAGAGAAAGAACAAGAGGAGAAAATAGTAAATAACATACTATTGGATACAACATAATAGCTTTTCACCTGGGCTGCCAGACCAGCTATGTTGAATTTGATCTACTTTTAAAGAACCCACCCTAAGTCTTTTAAAAAGAATAGTAGCTTTAAGAAATTTGGAGCATAAGCTTTCGGGGATGTACGGATGTTGTATATTATACTGCACATAAAATAACTTCAGGACACACTGCCACTCTAAGGGTTCACACGATCTAAGGCATTCTAACGGAATCACTTCTCTTGCAAAGCCTGTATTCTGATTTCAGCAACTCTGCAACAATTGTACACAGGCTATGGTTAATCGTATCCGAATTTCGTTGGTTATGTGCATGACCATAACCTGTAAATCGGACAAATGCTTGTTCGCACCATACCTCCGTACCCCATCACCAACATAGGGAAGGTTATCCAACGGATCTTCCTTGGTTGCAAAAACCATCATATCAGATAGATACGAAAACAGTTTCACTTTGAATTCTTCAGGGGGTGTACTCATTGAAGGTTCATTTACACAGTCATTGGTGGGTGTACCTAATGAAAGCTCACTTAAACAGTCATTGGTGGGTGTCCTTGATGAGAGCTCACTCAAACAGTCATTGGTGAGTATTTTGCGGGACATCTTGAGATACTCTTATTGAATATGCAATAAGGAGATTATCATCTTTATACATTGAATAAATCTTCGCCAATATAAGCAACTGTGGGCTGATACTTACATTGCCACATTGCCATGACGACCATAGTTTGCGCGCATGGTCAGTCTCCAGTCGTGCATACAGGTCATAACTAAGGGAAGAACGCAACTACAGTGTTTTCAAAATTATTCAAACCGGTGCGACAATTATTCATACCAATATTTCAAAATTAACTAGTGCGACAAAATTATTCAAACCAAATGGCATAATGTTTCACACCAACTTTTAATAGTTTTCAGTAATCAGATATTTTATATCTTGCTGATTGCTAGTACATTCTACTCTTAGAGTCTTCCAGTTAATTGCTGTATATTAAAACTTTTATTTGGTTTGAATAATTTTGAAATATTGGTATGAATAATTTTGTTGCACTGGTATGAATAATTTTGTCGCATTGGTATGAATAATTTTGAAAAATACTGCACCAATATTTCAAAATTAATAGTGCGACAAAATTATTCAAACCAAATGGCATAATCTTTCACACCAACTTTTATAGAATTCAGTAATCAGAAAATTTATATTTGGACGATTACTTATATGCACACTTATGGGTCTTCCAATCAACTGTCGCAACGGACCAAACTAAAATAGTTTCCATGTTTGTATATTGAAACTTGTATTTGGTTTGAATAATTTGAAATATTGGTTTGAATAATTTTGTCGCACTGGAATAAATAATTTTGTCGCACTGGAATAAATAATTTTGTCGCACTGGAATAAACAATTTTGTAATAGATCTACAGATCCAATCCAGATCTTTGGTGAATATAGGTCAATTGCTTTGTACTGGCCTAGTATTATACGTTGATGAGTCATGTCATATTTGCCATGACAAGTGTGGCTAACAAGCCAAGCAAGATGACTTACTAGACAATGATTCCAGGGCTTAGGTATCAGTTTATTGCCTACAGACTACAGTAATTTGTTTTTCTCTTGCAATTGTTATATAGGTACTTTTTTTTCGAGTCGATCCAAGGCCAGTCTCAGATTCCTGTCGTAGTCATGGCTTCATACGCCCTGGTAATTTAGACTAGATTTTGATTCTTTGGAAAGGTGGTTGGTTTCTGGGCTGGTTTCGTGGTGGTCCGATTTACTATGTTTCACAATCCCGTCCTGGTCGCCAAGGTTCATTACACGATGCCCACAATCCCACTTCTAAGGGTTCATTTTTGCATCCTCACAATCCATAGGCTTGCATGGGGTTCATTACTGGATAGTTCGTCTGATTATCACGAGACCTTGCCGAAGCTGGTACCTTTTTCAAAACCTCACTTTGCCTGCAATATCAGTTAGTAAGAAGCCACAAGTATTTGGATTACCTGTGACAAGCCATTGGACTGTTCTTTTTCTAGAATTATTATTGGCCAGTCAGTTGTCAATCACTTAGTTTTCAGTCAGTTGTCAATCACTTAGTTTTCAGTCACTTGTCAATCACTTGGTCTTCAGTCAGTTGTCAATCACTTAGTTTCAGTCAGTCGCTTCAGCAGTCCATGGCCCTCTTGAATATGTCTCATAAACCGCAGAGTTATCTCACCAAAAGTTAGGTGCAAATGAATGCGTGCCCTGCTCACACTCTCGTAGAGGGCTTCGATGCGGTCCAACTTTTGCAGCAACACATCGTAGGCTTTCAAGTGGAGGCAATCTTCAAAAAAACCCCTTTGGTTCTCTAGACTAAGGCACCCAATCTCCTTTTCCAATTCGCCTGGTGTTAGTGGTTGGCGGCCTAGTTTTTGCACCCATACTTGGTGGAACAGTTGCTGATACTTTTCCTTAACATCGTAAGCATCTGCGTGGCCGCGTATCACTTTCACCAAGCTTAGCGTGAAACCAGATTTGATCTTGTCAATGCTTTCCTTGGCCGTGACATCCATTTTCTCCATTTCTCCCATGTCCTCCATTAGCGCGTAGAACTTATGCTCGTAGTCGGCCAAGTTGTCATGTGCCCTGCCATTGTTGGCCAAGTCAGTGCACAAGTTGACAAACATATTTCCAACACCCTCAAGGCTCTTCAAGAGCGAGAGAAGGTAAGTCTCGATACGGTCATGGATATCGAACTGCGCTAAGAATTTCTTCTTGTATTGGTTCATCACGCAGTCCTGGCCGCGCACCACCGCTTGCAACTGCGAAAGCGGACCAGTGCTGGGTCTCATCTTCAGAGACAGACCTTGAGCCACATTACTGGACTTGTCGATGTTCCCAAATCTCATGGTCTCTTCCAGCTTCTCGACACTTACCACGAGTCTCAAGTAGGCCAAGTACTCGTTGATTTTGTTCTCAGTTTCGGTCTTGCAGAGAATCTTCAAGTCAACTGTGAGGCATTGTAATTCAAAGGTGTTCTTGTTGAGCTGGGGGACCAAGAGGGCTTCCATGTCAAGTTGGATCCACAATTGACTCTTGGGTTTTTGGAGCCAGCGATCCAATTGTGTTTCGCAAGGGTTCTGGACTGGCGAAGCGATTGCAGAGACAATGCTTTTGACAATAGAGAGAGTCAGGTTTTTGTCAATCTTTTGGGGACTAGCAGTTTTTTGAGGACTAATAGCCTTGCTAGGAAGAATTTCAGTCTCTAAAACAGTTCCCACTGGTTGATATTTCTTAAAATCCAATTTCTTAATAGGACCTTTTACATTGAACTTCTCGTTGAGGATTTCCGACTTGACCTTCAATGCTACCTTGATGTCTGCTGGAATCTTGTTAGGGCTAACACCGGTTGGCTTTGTGGCTTGATTAAATAAGGCGGCTTTGCGGCTGGCAATCCCAGGCTGGCTTTTACCAGTGTTTATAGTAATTAAACAATTGGCAGGCTCTTTTTTGCTTGGACCAGGAAGTTCTGGAATGACTTCTTCGATTTCGGCAATGACTTTATCGCCATGATCAGAGATGGAACTGTTGGCAATGGACTTTGGGAGCGTCAGCTGGACCTGGAATTTGACTGGGGCTTTGACTGGGGCTTTGACTGGGACCTTGATTGAGGGGTTAGCCTCGGGAATCAGAAGAGTTGAAACGCTGGATTCGAGAGCTCTGACATCGGGAATTTTGAACCCAGGATATCTGAACTCAGGGACTCTGAATTCTGGAACTATGGAGTCTGGAACATTGAACTCAGGAACCTTAAACTCGGGATATCTGAACTCGGGAACTGTGGTGTTGGGAACTGTGGTGTCGGGGACTCTAGTCTGGGTAACTCTAGTCTCTGTAATTCTAGTCTCAGGAACTTTGACCTTAGGAACTTTGACCTCAGGAACTCTCTCCTTAGGAACTTTGACCTTAGGAACTTTGACCTCAGGAATTCTCTCCTTAGGAACTTTAACCTTAGGAACTTTGACCTCAGCAACTTTGACCTCAGCAACTTTGACCTCAGCAACTTTGACCTCAGCAACTTTGACCTCAGCAACTTTGACCTCAGGAACTTTCACCTCAGCAACTCTCTCCTTAGCTACTCTCTCCTTAGCTACTCTGGTCTCGAAAGTTTTCGCTTCCGGTACTTTGAACTGCACTTTGGACTTCATAACTCCGACTTTTGGAGCCGTTTTTTGAGTTCGTTGCTGGTTCAACTTCGTTTCCTGAACTCGACTGTTTCTGGGTCGCGGTTTTTTATCCATAGGAAGATTGTAAACTGGTTTTTCCTCCGGATAAAATAGCACCGTGTCAAGGCCATATCGAGGTTTAACATTAAAGTTTTCGAGTGCTACCTTGGGCTTTTCCTTATAATAGAAAGCCTCATGGGCATGTTTGTTCCTCCTATAGTCAGCTAGAGCCGACACCTGCTTGAGTTCCCGGTTGAGTTTCGTGCGATACTTGGAAAGCTCGTACTTTTCATAGTGATATTCACGCGCCAAAGCAGCCAATTCGCGACCATTCATGCCTTCATAAGATTTGTCTTGAGATTGTTGCAAATTCACCAAGTCCTTGTCCACAAATTTGTATCCCACTCTGAGTGCAAACACTTGGACTTTGCAAATTGCGCGGCTCGCAGAAAGGCGATGCACGTTTCGGGTTCTCACAGGACACTCGTCAATGTCGCAAATAGAAACTCTTTGAATGTAGCAGGAGCTGTGCTTTTTTAAGAGCCGGAATTTTCCAAGCAACTTGCTCCATTTCTTAGTGAACTGAAAATGGATTGCGTGCTTGTTTTCCTGTCGCTTGAGGTTCTTTGCTATTGGATTCGCGGACTGCGCATTTTTGCACCCAAAACCGGGTGCAGCAGGCATTTCCTTAATGAACAAGGCAAAGCCTTTGGGCAGCAACAAATCTCTGAGCTTATGGATAAAGGAGGCTTCTGGCTTTTCTACACTCAAATTTGCCTGATCAGGACCGGAGTGGCGTCCACCTTCCAAATTCTGAGCTTCATAGCCTGCAGGAGCGCCGGTTCTCATATCCATGTTTGGCATGTCCAAGGGGACCCCAGAGTTGTAAAAATCGGGGGATGTTTTGGATCCTACAATGGTAGAAGAGCCCGGTGCAGTGGTAGGATTGGAGCCACTAGCATCCCCGGAAACCGCAGTGGACCTAGCGGCACCGGAGTTATTCCTTCTTAGCTTGGCAGCATCAGAGAGAAAGTAATCCAACTGCGTTTCAGGCAGATTCGATTTTTTCCTTGGCTCTGTAGCTGCAAAAGCAGAAGGGTTGGGTCTCATAGTGGAAACAGACGATCGAACTTGGATAATAAGAATGACCAAAAAGGATTTCACTGGAGAGATTTAATTTCTTGTGTACTCTTCGAAACAACAAACGGCAAACGGGTTCTTTGCTTTGATGGTGAAGAAGTAGAGAAAAATGTGGTAAGTACAAGAAATAGGTATACAGATAACCGTGAGAACAAGTACAGACCCAGCTCTGACCACAGACTGGGGTACAGGTGGCTTCGCTAAAGCAACTTTGTGCAGGCTTCCGTACATTAGGATTTAGTACTGAAACAATACATTGTCAGAAAATCTATAGATATTTGGTAATTGAGCTGATATCCTATTCGGAAGTTTTTTCCACCTTTGATCGCCAAGCTCATAAACTATTATTTACTGAGGATGATATTTCATCTTGTTTCGCTACTCTTAAAGCCTTTATACACTATCTAATAGAAAGGAAGTCTAGTAATAGAGCCATACTAATTGTCAAAAACATAATAATATGTCCGAGTAACCAGAGAAACCACAAATCAATGCTTATAGCAGAATTTAAAAGGGTCACTTTTTGGCTATTACAGTCTCAATTTAATAGGAATACATACGAAGTATTGGCCTAAACAGCCCTATTATAGATGAATACTGGAAAATCCCAGATGTTGAAACTTACATCTGAGGTTGTGTGATCCCGGCAACCCAGTTGTTTATGCAATGACATTTGACTTCCTAATGAGCCACCACAAAGGCTATATACACACATACCCTTTGGGTGGTAAATAGGGGTGAAAGTCTTCTGCAATACAGTATTTCAAAATTATTCATACCAAAATTTCAAAATTATTCAAACCAATATTTCAAAATGTTTCGCACCACTTCGCACAATCTTTCAAACCAAATGGCATAATCTTTCACACCAACTTTTATAGAATTCAGTAATCAGATATTTTATATCTTGCAGATTGCTAATACAATCTATTCTTGGAGACCTCCAACCGACGGTCGAAACAAACAAAACTACAGTAGTTTCCATGTTTGTGTATTAAAACTTGTATTTGGTTTGAATAATTTTGAAATACTGGTATGAATAATTTTGAAATATTGGTATGAATAATTTTGTCGGTATGAATAATTTTGTCGCACTGGTATAAATAATTTTGTCGCATTGGTATGAATAATTTTGAAAAATACTGTATTGGTTTGCGCGCTGGTTTGAATACTTTTGAAAAACACTGTAGCTCTCTACACCAGAAGGTTCTGCACATTGACAGTACTGTATGTTCAAAGACAAGGTATATACAATTACTTAGACCTATGTTTTAATATATGTATTGATATACAGGGATATCTAAGCTGTACGTTACGAGACCAAGGTTCTAAGCCAGGTTCAGGTCATGTTTTTGTAATTAAGAACTGCATACAATCTCTTCATGGTGTGCATACATAACATTTACGAAGTACTCTGAGTCCATACATGCTAGGTACTTGTTGGCAACTAATGTTGCAATCAGGTGGTTCAGGGTTTGCAAAAGAAGGAGTTTGTTCAATTAACAGCCCCAAGTTTCATCTATTTATGAAAGAATCGGTGCTTTTAAGGGTATCAAAACTGATCTGGAAAACAAGAACCAGAGTTTTCTTTAGTATCAATAGGAAAGGACATTAATGTGCCCGTTTATGTGAGAGTTGTTAACAACATCAGTGCATCCAAACCATCCTACATAGAACGACAACCCTGTGCATATAATTGTTGGCTAAACAATCAGAGATTCTAAGGGAACCCGTACATCCCTAAGAAAGGACATAGTTGGTTTTTTTTCCAGCCCGAAGCTAGCAGTATTTAGAAGGGATATGTCGGGTAAAGGAAAATCAAGATGATTCCTGATACAGTCATACAGATAGGAAATATAGAAGCGTGAAGTATGATTACAGTCTTTTTCAAAATTATTCATACCAGTGCGACAAAATTACTCATACCAGTGCGACAAAATTATTCAAACCAATGCGACAAAATTATTCAAACCAATGTGACAAAATTATTCATACCAATATTTCAAAATTATTCGAACCAAATACAAGTTTTAATACACAAACATGGAAACTACTATAGTTTTGTCTGTTTCGACCGTCGGTTGGAGGTCTCCAAGAATAGATTGTATTAGCAATCTGCAAGATATAAAATATCTGATTACTGAATTCTATAAAAGTTGGTGTGAAAGATTATGCCATTTGGTTTGAATAATTTTGTCGCATTGGTATGAATAATTATGAAAAATACTGTAAATCGGGCTCACATAAATCAGGCTCACCAGAAACATCATGCCCAAATTTCCGTTGGACAATACTACAAAAGTTGAATTAGCAGTTTACCCAATTATCGACCTCGTATGCCTTTCTTGCTCTATTGTATCATGCGTACTCGAAGCCAAATATTTTAGCATCAACAAATTGGTAGATCGCACATCTCATTCATCTTCGTAATATTTGAAGGTAATAAGGATTCACTTGCTGTGCTCTTGTTGGGTCCTTACACATTGACATACTTAGCAGTACTTTGATCAACCCCAAAAAATCAGCTCACTTAAATACTTTGGTAGGTAAACATTATCATCATTTTTGGACCTTGGGCCACAGTCCTGACTTTATCTCATCGATATCTAGAGTATCGCCGATGTCCAAACGCGCGCTCACAGGTGTAGATGCCTACTTAACAAAACTGACATCAGAGCACCACAATTCCACCCCACCAAAGCGCATCCCGCTGATATGTCCAGGTATACGCTTGGGAGAATCCCTAGTGAAATTGAACACATTTTCCGGGTCTATGAGAATACCGCACGACTCACCAAGCCTCCCTTGGACCCGGCCATTAGCACCTTCTTGAGCAAAAGCAACTCTTTCTACGAGAACTTCAACCAACTGAAACTCCGCCTACGGACCGGCCTTTCTGCTGTGACATACAACCCACGAGATTTTCCGCCTGTTTTGGATGACGCATTAGCTGGCATCTTCAGTGAACCCTTACATATAGAACACGAGCTCTTGTTGACCTCCAGAAACATACCCATCGAATATCTCATAGCACCTGAATCAGAAGAACCGCTAGTGAGCCAGAAAAACAAGCGGACAAAACACTTTACAGACTATCAGGCCCGTATTTTGTCCATTTTTGCATCATACTATACTCCACATGACCACGTCCCAAATTCATCTCGTCTCTCATTTGCATGGTACAGAAGACTTCTCCGAAACACTCCCGTTATATTTTTTCTCCGGCAAAAACACTTGCTAATGGACCAGGCGAGCATTGGAGAGCAGAACCTACCGCTAACGAAATTGCAGGCGAACATAAATGAGCTCCGGCGGGAAAAGTACTCTGCAAACCGTGATATAGACAAACAGACCCGAAATTATCATTTAACCGAACTTGACACCCTGGACTTGCTTGGTCTTGCCATTCGAGCTGAGCTGATTAGTCTCAGCGAAAAAAATCCTCCGTCAAGAGAGTTTTGGCGAAACTTGGAGCCTCAGAGCGATAAACTTCTCGAACGAGTGAGAAGCTTCCAGGAGCCTACAGTGCTCAAGAACAAAAATCGTCTTGGTTGGCCTTTGCCGCCTGGACTCTTAAAGAAATATACAATTTCTGACACGATGAAAAAAATAGGAGAATTAGACGATGTTACCGACGTCGCAAGAGTGTTTCCTTTTGATGTTGCATACAACAGCTTGTATATGCTCACCATCGAAGCAAGCGTTCTCAGAGATAACCACGCGGATCTTCTCAATATGCTTGAGGCAGCACTGGACTTCGAAGTCTATGCTATACGGATTGCCAAGTCTGCAGTCTCGGAAACGGACTTCAAAAGTTCGGCTAGCACACTTTCGGGCGCCACTTACGACCAGCTCATAGAACACGCCAAGGCTTCAGGAAGGAACACGCATGACTCTCTACTCCAGAGAATTGGAGAATGGGGCTTGGTTTCTGTGGAGGAGAACAGTCCTGCATCTGCATTCTATCTCCTTAAAGAAAAAAGCACTTTGGGATCGAAAATTTCTTGACCTTAGCCTCGCAATTAATGTACATAGACTCAACTAAATTGTGGTATTTCTAGCGTGAATTTCACGGACTTTGTGTAGGGCGGTTGTGTATGGCGGTTGTTTGGTGCGGATGTGCAAAGTAGTGCATTCGCTTCGTCATAGATTCCGATTTTTAATTAAAGAATTTCTTTTTCTTTTTTATCCGGAATTTCTTTTTAATTGAAGTTTTTCTGAAACTCTTTCCAACTGATCCAAAAAGTCTCTCCAACTCATTAAATCATGTCTTTTCAATAAGTTTGAAGAAAACTTTATGCTAGCTTTTTAGGTGCTTCCTAATAACTGCACTACATCCTGTGTTCCTGCCTATAGTGGGTATAGAAGCAGCAGAGATTTAGCACATCTACAATACAAACCTGCATAGTCTGTCACCAGGATCTGAGATGCATAGATGAATCTCCTGACTAGAGCCTTTTAAAGATCTAGAACTTGAATTCTCCCTGTTATCAGTTCATGTTGCACTGAATAATATGTGTTCATGGATCGCGTAAGTTGTCATGTGACGCCTTTGACGAGTCCTGCACCTCGGAATTGTACAGCTACAAGTGTGACTGAAGAAGGAGGTTCCTACTCTCTTAGAAAGCATTTCTCTAGCATGCGTATATAGCAGTAAGACACTGTGGATATGGCTTTTTCGTGACACCTGTAATCCCACACTGGAAGAGGTGTTTTTCAATCACGTGACTTGGCCACTGCTGAATGTGCAGGCGTTAAGGTAACAGATCAACAATAACTTTAAATTCATTCAAGTCAACTAAACTGTCCCAGCGATTACCGCAACTACTGACATGCTTCGCTACAGGTTCCGGCTTGAATTCAAGCTAATCCTTATAATGTCGACATTATTTGGAATTATGCTATACCGAAATTACAGATCTGGTCCTCGAACTACAGCACGAAGCCTGTTCAAGCGCACCGCTAAAAGTCTGTTTCTCGCAGATGACAACTACGATCCAGACCAAATTTCCCCACAATTTTTGAGTGGTTTCGACAAGACCACGGGCCATTGTCCAGATTACTTGGAATACTCAAAAAAACCCCACTCTCCCTACTCTGGAGGAGTTTTCAGTTATCCTTATATGAGACCAGCTCCTAAATGCCGGACCTTCACGTCATCAGCATTGGAAACTCTCATTACGGATTTGAAGCTCAAAATCAAGGACCAGGACCTTGCCCGTTTGTTAGAAAACACCTTGCCCAATACTCTAGACACCACCATCTTATGGCATACAGAGAAAGGCACTGAAGACCAACCCGAGGCGTTCGTGGTCACAGGTGACATACATGCAGAGTGGCTCCGAGATTCAGCGAGACAGCTTTCTGTATTTATGCCATTGGTGAAATACGACTCTCTGCTCAAGCAGCTCATGAGGGGTGCTATCAATACACAGGCAAGATTCATCGACATAGCGCCGTATTGTAATGCTTTTCACCCGCCTCCAGAGTCTTCGGTCAAAAAGGGAAATACTGCCAGAGATTCAGTGTTTCCCACTCCCGACTGGTCCAAAGTTTTCGAATGCAAGTACGAAATCGACTCGTTGGCGTCGTTTTTGACGCTTACCAATGATTACTTGGAGAATTCCGACCACGATTTGTCCGTAATCAACCAGAGGTGGCTCAAGGCATTTGAAAAGGTCCTCACGGTGTTGCGTCGTGAATCTGTGCCACTGTTCAATGCCCAAAATGGATATGCTAACTCGGCATTCTACTCGTTCCAAAGAAATACGAACAGTGGCTCTGAGACTCTTCCATTATCCGGAGAAGGAAATCCTGTCAATTACAACACGGGGTTGATTCGGTCTGCATTCCGACCTTCCGACGATGCCACTATCTTGCAATTCTTTGTACCTGGAAATGCTCATATGTTAGGTGAGTTGAGACGCTTGAGGAAAAACGTCTTTGATAAACTTAGCGTGCGCTCTCATGGCCATGAACTTCATATACAGCTTACCGAGCAATTTATTGGGTCCATCGAGTCAGGCTTGAAAGAGTTTGGCATTGTTGATCATCCGCGCTGGGGCCGGGTTTTTGCATATGAAGTGGATGGCTACGGGGGAGCAACTTTTATGGACGATGCCAATATTCCATCGCTTTTGTCACTTCCCGAATTGGGAATCGTGGATATCGAAGACGAAGTGTACCAAAACACTAGAAGAATGATATTGTCCAAGGATGGAAATCCTTATTATTTGCAGGGACCCCACTTTGAAGGTATTGGTGGACCTCACGTTGGAATTCGTCACGCATGGCCTATGTCTTTATGTGTCCGCATAAGGACATCTGATGATGAAATGGAGATCATGGAAAACCTTGAACGCCTAATGAAGACCACGGCTGGATTAGGACTCATGCATGAAGGTGTCAACGTGAACTTTCCTAAAGGAATGGAGTACACACGGCCCTGGTTTTCATGGTGCAACTCCGAGTTTGGAAAGACTATTCTTCATTTGGCCAAACACAAGCCTCATTTGATTTTCAAGAAAGAGTTTGCGAACCAGCCATACAATTTGGATGCTCTCTTCAATGAAGACTAATGTATGTGGTCTTTTCTTTTAGCATTCCCTACCGAACCTTTTTCAATGTATCAAATGTATATCAGCATTCTTTACCGAACCTTTTCAATATATCAAATCTATATTAGCATTATTAAATACCCGTGCCTCTCTACCTCCTTATGTACTCGGCAATGTTTTCTGCCGTCTTAGATGATGCCACTTTGGCCGAGTTCTCGAAGGCGGCCTGGTATCGTGCCTGCAAATCAGCATCCCCCTCGCCCAATTCCGTGTTTCTATCTTCAGGAAACGTGTAATGCCTTTCTGTGCCGTCTTCTTCGTCTCTCTCAACCTCTCCATCAAGATCATCCTCGTAATCCGAAAGGACCTGCGAGTCCTCGGGTTTCTCGCCCTTTATATCCAAATCCTTCATCAATTTGTTCAAAGATGTGGCCTTACGCGTCTTTTCGTCTTCCTCCTTTTGCTTCAAGATTCTCTCTCTCTCGGCCAAGTAGAATTCGTTGTACTCATCAACCTTCTTGTCCACGGCCTCCAAAAACTCGTCGAATCCTTCTCCGGTATAGGCACTGCAGCTGGCAACATCAAGTTGCGAGTAAAACTCTTCCAACATTAACGACATGGAGTTGACCAAACTGCCCATGTAACCCGATGAGAAACCATCATCGCCATTCAATTCTTGATCTTTGGTTAAATCCATCTGGAATTTTTCAAAGTCCTGCATCCACTCTCTAGCAAAATCAGCCTTTTTCACATCAGTCTTATTGAAAACAATGATCATAGGAAGCTTGGTCTTGTACAAGATCGAACATGCATATAACATGTTGGAGATGAAAGTTGTGGGGGACGCCGTTCTAGGCGTATCCACAATGTATGCGATGACTGTAGGAAAAGTAGAGGCGAAAGCCTCAGTGATGATTGCTCCAGATGCAGACCACACAAAGCATTCGATCTGGCCGGGGGTGTCGATGATGATGTGCTCTAATTGCTCCGATTTCTTTTCCACTAGTTTAATCACTTGGTCAATTTTGGTGGAGAACAAGTTCAATGACGTCACGATTGCACCATTGGGCCCGAGGTTATACTTTTCCATGACTTTTTTGTATTTTATGGAATCCCTGATATCGATGTTAGCTCCAAAAGGAACTTTAAGAACTGCTGGATCGAGGTTGATTACATAAGGAACCTTTTTCTGTGTGTGGAGGTGTGAGTTTAGTCTTTGCATAAATGTAGACTTACCCGATCCTGCCATACCAATGCAGATTATGGTAGCTGGTGCCATTTTGTGTGGAAAGTTATGGAACAAAGGATGTGGATTTGGTGTACAGAGAAGCTCAGCTAGATGCTCTGTGGAACTTTTTTGATTCTGGAGATGTCATTGAATTGCGACTTATATGCAGGACTTGATCATTAGTAAGATTTAGATGGAATATATGTAATATACATCCCGACTCTAGGGCTGCTTAATTTCACTTTTGTAACAAACTATGAAAAACAAAGAAAATCTGTACAGGTAGCTTCCTTGTGCACTAATTAGAATCTCCTAACTACAGCCTGTTCTATGGTCATCCTAACATGTCACATGCATTACCTATACTCTTCGGGATCGTCATTGTCACTTGAGAAATCCATCAAGACGCGTACTTGGCTAAAACCCTTTCAGTTATACCCTCATAAATAGACACGTGGTCTAAGATTTGGATACTCTCGGCCTCGGCATTGAAAACTTTCTCCGCTTTTGGAGCTCCCGGCCCACTCAAGTTGGGAATTTGCTGCTGCTGCTGCTGCTGATTCATAAGATCCTGTACAGCCTCTTGATCATTCATCAAAAGTGAGTAGACCGGTCTGAGACCAAACAAATTAACGAAATACCACGAAATCGCCGAAACATAACGTGCATTCAAATTAGGAGTATGGACTCCACTTTGAAGCATGCTTTTGAATCCATCTGTGAGGGGAAATGGAAGTTTCATCACCACGGACCCCGCAAAAAAGAAGTTCACCCACGCCATGATTAATGTTTGAGGCACGAAGCTCATCAAATTCCCCTTAGCCATATTCATAAGCGCATCATTAGAGCCCATCTCAGCAAGAGGGTTTTCGGGTTTGTCGGGACTTTCGACTTTGGCGTAGAATTCTTCCGATCTAAGGGTTTTTATTAGGTAGTTCTGTCTCGTCTCAAACTCTTGTTTACTCAATACGTGGAAGTTTTCACGAAATGCAGTAGCACGTTTAAGAAACTCACTGTTTTGTTAGTAAAAGATAGTGATGCATTCCAAGGGGATCACGTACCTTTCTCTTGCAGTTTTGTACGGGACTGTTTTGGGTTTCAGTGCCAACAAAAACGTGACCTGAGATCGCAAAAGTCCCACAAGAACCATGGCCACCGAAATGGGGACAATCATCCACCATTTCAATCGCGGGTCCAATAGCAAGTCTTCCATGTTCACGTATTGTGGAGCGATATGTTTTACCTCACTTTAATCTCGGTCCATGGTTATGTGCAGGATATTATTAACCTGCGTAGTGGAATAGGAAAATCGCACTCCCCAGCCCAATTGTCGAAGGCGCTGCTTGTGTTATTTATTGTTTGGCTTGATGGTTTTTCGGAATATTTATCTGATCTTTTAAGATCTTTCAATCTTCATTCAAATGAGCATCAACTGTTTGCATGATGACTCTTGTCTCAGAAGTTATCGAGATTTTCATTTGTGTTCTTCTAATAGCTTTTAGTGAGCCAAGTATTACGTCTATAATTTAGCCGGCTAATTAATCACATGCAGCTGAGACACTACCGAAATCAGTTTCACACAACCGCGGTCCACCAAAGACCGAAGATTTACCCAACTACACCAAAAATAAGTACTTAAGTTTCTATCCAAAACCGAAACCATTGGAGAATTCATAAGATGATGAGTCATTTAAAGTTGAAACCCTTGATGCAATGAAGTAAGTATCTTGGTGAACATGGATTATGGTAGCGAAGCTAGAATACGCATTCTTGGCGAATGACAACAAGCGAGCAAAAAAATTAAATAAAAAAAAGACGACATTCACTTAGGATTTGAAGGAAATAATACGATGCGGTAATTTTTCCAAGACTTTATTGCTTTAGGTCTTGTCTTCATTACCTAAGTTGTCAATCAAGACGGTCTAGTTTCTGTCGCAATAAAATAAGCTTTTTGAATTGTTATGTACGAACTATTCACTAATAAAGTTAAAAGATATACTTCTTCTTCTGATTTTACTCCAAATCCAAGTAGCCTTTTGGACAAATATATAGCAAGTGACTCTGGTCTTCATTTTAAATCTGTTTCGTAATTTCACATCGTCTCACATCCTGGGTGCAAATGTGGGCGCAGAATGTGCATTTGTGTTGCGGCCTACTACTCAAACGTGAATATGTACGCAAAGTTTTCTCTGCAACCATCAACTCTTTCTTCATATTATCAATTCCAATTCGATTTTATTGGCATTTTGATAATCTGCAGATTGTAAAGAAAACATAAGAGCTCCCAACTACTCTTGTAATCTCAAGCCGATGTTCACCAACTGCTTGTGACAATTATCTTCAATGTGTTACATAAACGCAATTTCTCCATCTTACTGTTCACGAAACTTCTATGAGTTTGATTCAACAATCGAACCCTACCGTTTCAAGCATTGTAACCTTGAGAGAGAAGGAACAGGAGATTGTACCATTTCAAACGTGACTTCAATGTTTGAACAGCATACTTCTGTTACCCTGCCAACTGAAGTTACCAGTGATACTCGGCTGAAACAATGTCTGCCGAAACTACCCGAAGAAATGACCAAAGCAATGTTGAATAGTTTCAATCAACTTTGCGACCGTGAAAAAGATGACCTTGAAGCTGAGCCACTTGCACCTATGTTGCAATTCCTTTCAACAGATGCTTGGCATAGGCAGTTTAAACCGAGTAAATTCCGCAATTATAAGAATTTACTACTGCAAAACGGCTTAGACTCGTTTATGGAAGAAATGCCACCTTCTTCAAATGAAGACTTGAATGTCATGAGGGCTTTGCCTAAGAGCCTCAAACGACAGAGGAATAAGCACCTGGCACATTTCAAAGCCACAAGAAAGTGGTCCAATCCTCTCGTTAGGGCTGTACTATTAATTCACCACGAAGAATGCTATATTTACGGGGGAAGTATATGCGGCAGTGAAAAGTATCCTGTCTCGGCGTCAATTGTGCATCGTATATCTGCACGCCGTGCGTTTTGCCGCAGCTTGGATAAAGTGTGCGCAGGAAATCGCCTTGCCAACTCTACGCTTCGGAGAAAAGAGAGGACATTCAAGCATGCATGCAAGTTCTGGAAATGGAGGCGGAAGATAAAATTTCCATTTCTATCCTCACTTAGTGACCTGCAGTCATCCCAGCTTACTATGGTATCATATAAAAAGAAATGCCCAAGGGCCTATTTCGCGATCCAAAATAATCTGAAAAGTGAAGATATTATGACTCTACCTACTATTGCCGATTTTCCAGACAGTCACATTTATGAATTACCCAACTGTACTGTCGCAGAAGAAAACTTCTCTAAGCCTCAAAACTTGTTAGTGGAGAACCATAAAATGGAATTGCAAAGTTCTTTCAAACAAAACCCTTCTTTGGTCATATTTGAGTGCCCTGAACATTTTTATGGTGGCGAACAATCACCAGTTACATCTTATGACGTTTCTACAAACAATACCAAACAGACTATCTCTACAAACAACCACAAGGAAGTTTGTATTAATGGAATAGAAGAATGGAGCTTTCTTTCAAATGACTCTGGAAGTCAAAAGGAAGTTGTAATTCCTGGGATAGAAGAATGGAGCTTTCTTTCAAATGACTCTGGAGGTCACAAAGAAGTTGTAATTCCTGGGATAGATGAATGGAGCTTTCTTTCTGATTCTTTCCAAGAAAAACAATACAAAGACGTTTGCATTTCAGGAATAGATGAATGGAGTATGCTTTCTGAAGAAGAAGCATTCAATGAACAAACGAATGAATTTCAAGTTGAACTTCCACCTATTGGAACACTTTTTCCTTTCAGTGGGGCTGAGGAAGGATACCATAACCAAACATTCAATTATTACCGCATATTCCCTGATACCCGAGTGAAGTTTACAAGCCACTTTGACCCCATACTGGAAGAGGAAGCATGCGAAATTGATTTCTTTGACAAACCAGCTCTTGGATTAGAACCTGCGCAGACATTTGATGATGAGATTTTCGCTAATACTCCTTTAACGGAGTCTGCTACACCCACTTTGGAAGTCTTTGCACTGAATGGAGAAAAATTCCTGCCTGCTTCAAACAATATGGAGCTTAGTACTTTAGTTTTGAGTGACATGGGGCCGAACTATCAAGAGCATCAACCTGGGTTAGCAGAAAACAAAGCTGAAGCCAAAAATACCAAAAAAAGACACAGGAAATGCTTGAAAAAAGCTGTGCGCTCTTGTGTTAATTTTGCAAAAGCTCTTAAAATTAAGGAACACATTCTGAGAGCTTTTGAAGGCTTAGAAGTCAAAATGACGTTCCAACCCTTTTCAGTCAACTCAAAATTTTCAGCCTTTACGGGCCAATCAAAAGTTTCAATTGACTTCGAAAATATGGGCACTGAAGAATGCACAATTGGATTTGGTGCTATCTTTTGTGATGCATTCCTAGCATGACTCAATGGAATTCATGAAATTTCTATGGGGAAAAACTTTGGAATATGCAACAGGTTTGACAATTCATTGACATTGAAAGTATCAAATGAACAGACTTGGTTTCTGTTCTCTTGATTATCAAAAGCTATGGCCGATATGAAACATGGTACTAAGAATATAGACTCCAGTTGGATCCAAGATCTTTCTAGTGGTAATGAACCCCTTCTTCCCAGGGATTGATATGTTGCAAGATGAACCCTTAAAGGTGGGATTGTGGAGCAATCTTATTAAACCCTTCGAACGTTGGGGATTGTGAATCTCGTAAAGGTTTTGGATACTTCGTGAAGCTCGAAGAGGGACTTGAAGAGTGAATTCGTAAGGTTAGACCATGGTAGGAAAGCTGGAGCTTGGACTTGGACTTCAAATTACCTTGAGATAGTTGCAAATGAACTTGATTAATAAAAAAAAATAACATTTCTGTAAGCTTATCCATATTCAAATACTCTTCTTCAGTTTCAAATCACTCTTCTGACTATAACGCTGGACTGAAATAGTCTGATGTCACTAAGATTTCAAATCTTTAGCTCCCCACGGGCTTAAGATTCTGTTTCCATTTAGTGTTTGATGTAAATGTATTGTGGACGTTATTCTTTTCAAGAACTCTAACTGTCAACGAGAACCTAACGTGTGCTGACTCAAGGTACTTGGTAGATGTGCTATATGCAGTTTAGGATGAGACGAAGCACATCCTGTAGACGAGTGGAGAAACAATAGACTAGAGTGCAGTCCCTAGAAGACTGAAGAGAGAAAATGGACTGAGGTGCAGTCATTAGACGACAGGCCCAATGTAAATATGTACCCATAGTCCATCCTTTCAAGTCTAGGTCTTGTAAGGTTTAACTTACATATCCCTGTATATCGAATACGTTCTAAAGTAGGCTAAAATTTTAAGATAGTATTTTTTCTTTTCAGATATGCATTTCCTTCATGGAAAATCGATTGATTCCCGTTTATTCTGTCTAATTTTTTGGTCATCTTCTCACGCTCTTTATTCAAAAACTGTACATAAATAAAAGGGGTTTCTAGAACCTCTGAAAAATCTCTTGAGATATTTATACACATACTGAATTAAATTTCCCTGCAATCTAGTTTTATCTTCTAAAGTTAATTTCTTCCTGTCAGAGGTTGTCCGAGGATTGTTGACAAGTGGATTCGCGAAGGCAGTCGGTACCGGATCTCAAACTATTACTAGTATTAAACTTAAACTAAAACTAAGCTTCACTAATGGCTAACGGAAAGCAATCATTATTTATGAGCTGTTATGCCGCGCTTAACGCATCACCAACTTGTACATCACTACCAGAGTTCCTAAGTTACTACCGGAGTCGCTATGTTACTACCGGACTTTGTACATTACTACCGGACTTAGTGGGCTCTTAAATCACTACAGAGAGTAGTGAATCTGTTCAATCCTGGGATTTCCCCATGAATTGTAGGTATTTAGCTCCTATGCTTCTTTGGTGACGTCGATTTAGTCCCTCATAGGTTCTTGTCTAGTGATCTGTGCATATCATTCACTCTGTTAGAAACGTTTGCCTCAAAGTTTGGATTAAGAAAACATAATACACATAAGAGTAAATTAGGATGATTTAAGTATCATTGAAGATTCAATTCAACCCAACAAACTCCTATATTCATCCCTTGTGTGCTGAGGAATTTCCTGTAACATAAGGAGTTAGGCGCGGGATTCAAGGTACAAGTGTAAAGCACGGACTGTACAACAGAGAAGCTAGTCCTCCCCCCGCAGCATAGGTGTGTGCCCCTGCAAGTGACATATGGCCATCTTATGCATTATTGTCTCTATATAAATCTTCTATGGGGGCTTTTTTGACACTCGGATGCAAGGCGCTTTTCTACACCATTATATACCTCGTAAATATCTGCTAAAATTATTTCTCATGTTAGAATTATTATGCGACCTGGGGCTTTAACCTGTATTCGCAAGTGGTCTAAGCTTCTAACGGCTTGTCAATGTTAATCGGATCTTCCAGGAACGAAGACATAACGGCGACTGCGTCGTCCTGAACGGCTACTTATAGTAGGAACTCACCGAACAGCGTTATGAATACTCTTAGTTACTTAATGATATCTATATTAGAC
>VATE01000139.1:0-13442 GCA_008065195.1 Metschnikowia amazonensis
GTGGGCAGTGGCCCCTTACTTATATATGTGAAGAAAAACCTTCACTATCTCTTGTGAGCATATTAATGGTCCAATTAGGAAGTCAAAGGGGTTCATTGGAAACAATGTGTAGCCGAGGTGCCTAAATCGCGCACACTCAGTCTTTGAGTTTCAACACGCTCTCGTCAACGGACGCGTAGTCCCTATATGCAGTACTGTGGTCATATATCCTTTCTTATTGGTGACCGAGTTAACGCGCGATGAACACCGCGTCAACATGTTCCAACAAGGTCAACACAAACTACTGCGACAAAAACATTCAAACTAGTGCGACAAAAATATCCAAACCAACTACAAATTTTAATTTACAGGATAACATGGACACTACTTTTGTTTTGTCCGTTGCGACCGTTGACTCCAAGAACAGTATAAATAAGCAATCGTCCAGTTATAAAATTCCTGATTACTGAATTCCATTAAAAGTTGATGTGAAACATTATGCCATTTGGCTTGAAAGATTGTGCAAAGTGGTCCGGAACATTTTGAAATATTGGTTTGAGTAATTTTGTCGCACTAGTTTGAATAATTTTGGAAAACACTGTACATGCACACCTGTTCAGATATAAGGTCCTCGGAGCCTATGCCTCAACATTAAGTATTAGGTTACTCCAACAACATTTATATTCTTCACCTCAATGTAGGTCCTGAGCTATGGATGACTTAAATTGCCCTTTTTTTTCGTGAATGTTGCTGAAGCAACTATGCATTACTGCTAAAATCAAAACTTATTTATGACTAATAGTAGCAAAGGGTCTGGATCAATTGTTTGTAGTTGACTGCATCAGTCAGCCATTTGAATAACAAGATCTGAGTTGATATCTATAGGTCGGAGAATTGAAAGAAAAAAGGTTTTTGGACATATTGCTGTAGTACTTACGGTGAATTCACACTTTTGCAGAGTCTTGACGAGGTGCGATCTGAAGCCTAATCAAAATTTTCGAACCAAAACATAAAACCAAAAATCAGAAACGAGAGAAAATGCCGAGAAAAATGGAATTCAAATAATCATATTCTATATCAATAATACAAAAGCAGTATTTTACAGCTTTAATTGGAAATGGAGCTCCAGTAGTCGAATCTACCAGTCCTGGCAATGGATCCGCAGTGATGAGAAATGGCGTTCAAAATGTTTGTTTTGAATATTCGCATCCCTCTAATACACAGGAACCATGAAATTTGCTTCTGACCAATCTGACCAATCCTATATCTACGGAACATCATAAAGTTATTGAATACACCAATATTTACATCTCAAGATGGCTTTATCTGAATCTAATTCTGACTCTTGTTGACCTTAAGTTGTTTTTCTTGTGGTCAGTGCTTCAGACTTACAGTATTTTTCAAAATTATTCATACTATCAGTGGGTATCACACTACCCACTGGTTCAAATTATAGCTACGCTGTGCGGTTAGAAGAGGAACCACGAAAGGCCCTGTCAAACGCGCTTATCACGTGATCTCTTTATTAGCCAGCAATTAGCCAGAAATGGCTCGACAACCAGCAATCATGGCAGTTCCTCTCGGGCTCTTTTATAGCCCGAGATACCTCGTTCGAGGAGCATCAACGATTAGGCTAAGTATTTAGTATCAATGTTATCCACAAGAATCTAACACATACCAGTGCAACAAAATTATTCATACCAGTGCGACAAAATTATTCATACCAAATAGCATAATGTTTCACACCAACTTTATATCTGGACGATTGCTCATTCATAATATTCTTGGAGTCTTTCAATCAAGCTTCCAAACCGACAAAACTAAAGTAGTTTCCATGTTATCTTGTGTATAGAAACTTGTATTTGGTTTGAATAATTTTGAAATATTGGTATGAATAATTTTGTCGCGCTAGTATGAATAATTTTGTCGCACTAGTATGAATAATTTTGAAAAATACTGTAGTCTCAGGTCTTGAAAAGGTTTTCGCACTTCTTGCGTTCAGTAGTTGAACTTCACACTTCTATGTTTCCCATCCGTATACCTATACCAATACATCCCTATATTAATTGGTCGCCCTCGACTGCCCTCAAACCAGACTGGGTTCTGCTCAATATATAGCTAATTCCCCGAACTCCCACATCCGACTGCAGAGTTTCGCAACCATCTATGAGTGCTAATTGCACCTCCTCAATCTGTAACTAGTCCTGTTCTATCTGCTATCCTCGTCCCGAAAACGCTTGTGAAACTCGTTCACCTCCGTTCAATTCTGCATGTGGACAATGTACTGCATTTAACGTACCTCACAGTTTCCCCCAATCGCAGATTCGCACTTCTCACATACTCAGCAAAAAACCTCAAATGTTCTTTTCAAAAGTATGCAAGGCAGCGCGAAAAACGTTTCGCACCAAGAAAACAGAATGGTTCAAACCAATAATTCAAAAGTTTCGTACTCCTTCGCACAGTCTTTCAAACCAAATGGCGTAATGTTTCACACCAACTCAGATTAGGATTCAATATTCTGAAATCTTAATCTGGACGATTGCCTCACATGCACTACATTTGAAGTCTTCCAATCAAGGGCCAAAACGGACGGATCTGAACTAGTTTCTTATTATCCAGCAAACAAGAAAGGAGTGTACAGAGCTTTTTGATTATTGGTTTGTTTAATTTTACTAGCGTGGTTTGAATCGTTTTCCGCGCTAGTGTGAACCATTCTGTCTTCTTGGTTCCAACATTTTGCGCGCTGGTTTGAATACTTTTGAAAAAATCTGTATAGTTTATGTGCACACCATTCCCATGTCTCAATGTTGAACATTTCTTTCAAGAATTGCACGCAGCGGAGGATGTTATTCTAGTGCCCTAACATTGTCCAACGCATAATAATTCCTCGGGCTCATAGTGGTGGTCAAGTTCTGTATTCTTTAATAACAAAATAGTGGTTTTGTGGTTGATAGCCCTTGATCAATGTCTTTGTTCATAAGAGGGTGACACAGACTCTTGTTAGATCCTCCTTAGGTATGAGTATCCCTGCGGATATTATAGCCTAGACTGCACAGTCAGAAGCTTAGTAACAATCACGGGCTTCATACTACTGCTTGTCTGAAACCCAGTGATGCAACAGTCCCAATTTCTTTATACTAACGCTCGTCCGAAACATCGAGTTCCCAGCTCAATTCCAAGATCAACAACCTATTCTACATAAGTATACATAAATTCCCTCTTAAAATTTTTTTAAACGAATAGATACCTACCTAGTTATGTTTATTCATTGATGATTCTCTAAAGAGACAAATCGGGCCTACTTACGTAGACTTCGGTGTTTTACACATCCCGGAGTTAAGCTGATGACTCAATGTTTCGGGCGAGCGATAGTAAGAGGACTGGGAATACTGCTGAGTTTCTAACTGTTCAGTATAGGCTATAATTGACCATAGGGATAGTGATACCTACGGAGGACATAACAAATTAAGAGAAAATATTAATGAAAGTGACAAATTTAACAGAAGCAAACTCAAGTAGCGAAAGCAATCATGATTATTCCCCAGCACTACTAAAAATTTTCTTTTTTTTTGTAGATCGAGGACTAATCATGCCAGATACTTTTGCAAATACAAAAGAATAAAAAGCTTCCGCGCGCACTAAGGGTTAACAAGTCCGGTTAGTGAGGCGCGCTCCGGATATAAAAAGGACTCGTTTTCTTCCTCTCTGAAGTCAGAGATAACCACGAGGTTCACACAGAAATGTCCACCAAACCCCAAATTGCAAAAAAAAACTTTTCAAAATATTTAACGTTGAAGAGTCTACAAACGATTACAAGGACTTGCAATCTAATACCTTTGGAGAGGTGTGCACCTACTTCACAATAGGATCTAAACCTAAACATGAATATCAAGCTTTTTTTTTACTTCATATGGTGAAACAGATTTTAGAACAAAGTAAAATGTGTTTTTTGGGCCCTTCTTCGCTTTTTCTTCCCTTTTTGCTTAGTGAAAGAGTTCATTGTTGTGCGAAAAGAGGTAAGCTGTACTTATATAATTCTGTCAATAAGTACATGGTAGATTTGAAAACAAAGAATATCTCTTCAGCTCAATATTGCTGGATGTGATGTTACGCTGTGAACATTTTTCAAAACCAACTCTATTCTAACAATAGTGCAGTCAGCAGCACCAGCAGCAAGCAAAGGCATGCCGCTTTAGAATGTATGCTTAATACGGCTTATGACATGAAGCCAAGATCACGAAACCTCAGGTTCAGAATCATTGGCCACATATTTTGTCGTACATCATTGCCGCGATTGCTAACCAAGTACTCGAGGGCGCTGACTGACAGTTTATTGCTGTTAAAGAGAATGATCAAACAATAAATACATATAATTTTTGATGAGTTAAGTGTGAGAATCAGTTGATGAAGACAACACAATTGTACCCAAAATTTACGACTGCCATGCTTAAAAGTCGAGCACGGAGTTTAAGTACGGCTAAGCTTTCCTGAAAATGCATCTTGGCTATTGTATGTATGTATTTTAGGCATGTCTACAGAATCTTATAGCTATTGTTTTGAAGACAACGCGAAATACCCAACACACTGTAGCTTGATGAAAAAATCAGGCTGATGAGTCGTATAAAACAGGCTGTGTTTCCTTTCTCCAGAAGCATCAAAAATCATCATGAAAGCCACCAATTTGATTATCACGTCTCTTTTCGCAACTACTGCTTGGGCCGACTCTGTCAAACCATGGGTCTTTTTCGCAAGAATTAAGGACACTTGGGTGCCGCTTTACGACACCATTTATGATACAGAAAAGGTGAAAGTCAGTGTTTTGTCTTATGGAAACGCTCTGGCCACTCCTGTTGAGTTCAACTTGGAAAAAGAGGGCGTTAAAACCAGGGACACACTCACCCCAGGGTACGCAGGGTTTTACGAAGATGGGCTCGTCTTCGGTCCTGCATTGTCTCCAACTTCCTTCGATTTTTCCGATGAAATGAGAATTCGAAACTATCCTTTGTATTCTTGCGAAAAAAACTCGAGCATCGACCGTGTTATTGGTTACAAGAATAAAGATGCATCTTGTGTCAAGGTGGATATCCACTTCTTGCCTTATAACAGAACAAGTATGCTCCCTGAGGAAGGTATCAATCTTTCTGAATATGGTACATATTTACCTCAGTCTGAAGGAGAACATGTTCCTGAGCAGAGTCATGACGAACAGAAGGATTCCTCGCCTGAGTCTGCCGATTTGCCATTGGTCTTTGCGGTAAAAGTCAATGACATTTATAAGCCGCTTTTTGGTCAAATTTTCAACAACAGAGTATTCAGAGATTTCAATGCATTGTCTTATCGGAAACAAGCGGTCGCCCCTACCGAGTTCACTTTAGAAGATGGTCACGCTATTACTAACGCAACACCTACCCCGGTGTACGCAGGATTTTTTGGAGACACATTTGGCTTCGCCAAGTCTATCAAAAAAGATGATGCTGAGTTCACTTTTGATGAGAATATGATGGTTACAAATCATCCTTTCTTTTCGTGCAGGAACCATTTCAACACCGACCAAGTGATTGCCAGCTCAAAGTTGAATTCGCACTGTGTCCCGGTTGAAGTCTACCTTTTGAAGTATGACAGAGCAACAGAGTCTGTTGTTTATCAACACTAGCATCTGAATTCTGTGCAACGGTGATGTCATGTGATTCTTAGAACTTTAAATGTAGTGCTGAAGTCGTCATATTCTATTTTTATTTTCTGTGATGAACTAAGCACTTAGTGAGTGGTAGCTGCGAAGGATTTTTATGTGCCTGATGAAGATGTGGTGTGTAAAACTTTTCGCGCTAACATTATTTTAGAATTTCCACCTTTGTTTGTTGAGCGGCTTCCAAGAATGCTGCTAGACCAAACTTAGGTAGTATAATCACATGAAAATCTCCTCGTCTCATTAATGAAGTGTAGGTCCTCTAATGATCAGAACAGCCTAATAATGAAGGCAAACATATTCTTCGGATACTGCTAGATTACATGATTGTATTTAGTTACACCAAGGAAAGAGGAACTGACAGAAGTACCAAGCTTCTTGGATTCCCAAGTGAAGTCGGAACTTTCCCGAGAAATTGAATTTTTTGCGGAACCACGTTACAAAATTACGTCCCGGGCTTTGCTTGAAAGTGTAGATTTTCCATCAGTGTTTTATACATGCATTTTAGATTCTCAAAAACCGTTTAGTAATCTGTATTTATTATCTGTGCGATAGTTTTTAAAGGAAGAATTCTGGGTTTTTTATATAGTAGGCGCGGCCAGTGTCGCGGTTGCAAAAGTGAATGTTTCTGGAATTTTCAATGGGAATTGGGCATGATCTGAATCTTGGCTCAAAAGCTCAGAAATGCAAGTAACGTGCTCAAGTGTATTATACGAACCTTCCAGAAGATTTCTTGCCGCTTCCTCCTCGCAACAATCAGTCTGGGGTGATTTCATTTGCATGGGTCGTGCACTACCCATTGAGAGTGAACTTGAAGTTCAAGCTTATTAATCTCAAACCGAAAGAAAGAGGTATTTGTACATTGACTAATATTTGGGGGATCTTGATTTGGGATCAGAAGATTTGAATTTCGATGTCTTCGCGGACATCTCTTTATTGATTTCCCTCGTAAGGAGGGTGGATGTGTGTCTCGCGAATTTCGCACCCGAAAAATATTGTGAATAACAAAGTCTACATTTTTTCTTCGACAAAACTAGCACGAGCCATAGAAATCTTTGAAATCACCATTAAATACACAACATGTGCGTTTCTGAGAATATTGTCTCCTGAGATAGTATTTGGAAAGTAGGATATCTAGGATTCGTAGATCTGAGGCCCTAAGAGACCTATATCTCTACATTTCAACATACGTTTTAGTATATATTATCACACCGGGACAGGTAAGTTGCACCTTAAAATACGGAAGTGTGAAAGGAGGTGTGAGGCAGGTGAAGGGTTTTCACCTTGTACATAGTATATCACTGGTATGCATATATCACATCTACGAAGTACTTTGACTCTGTACATGCTAGGTAATCGTTGACAGTATTCAAATTGTTTTGTAGCAATCGGAAGTTTAGAATTAGCTCAGCCTTCAAAGATCAACAGTATTTGAGTCAAATTTCACCGAACATGAATTTTGCATAGTGTTAGAAGCAGTTTTGGTGGTTTTGTTTGCCTGGAACGAGACGTAACCAGCGGTTTTGAATTAGTCAAAATAAGTGTCTGAGGTTGCTTTGCTGATGTTAACAGTAAACAATGCGAGCTGGATGAAGTACATTTGCGGAAGAATATCAAAAAGAACTCTTTTGTTAGCTATTATATGTCCAGGTAGCACAGTCAGCATCTAAAGTTCACATTTAGTGAAACGCTTGACTCAAAATACTTTTCATCCCGTGAAATTTTTTTAATGTCAAAAGCCTCTGCTCGTGTAGCTTTTTCAACTTCACTAATCAGAAAAATTAGGTTTTAATTCGCGATTCGGGTTTTGAGGAACGCACGCCTGTGGGTCTCATTTTGCAACATAAGAGACAATACCCTTTAATGAACCCCAAAAACTCGTTTTCAAAACCTGATGAGCGAAGAAGGTTGAATTTGGAGCTGCATGATCAATTCCCGATTGCCACACCGATTTCGAAATGAATTAATTGCTTACAGTGTTCTGCACAAATGTGAAACACACATTGTATGCTCACCTTGTGCACGTGCTTTCTCGATTATCGATCATGCATGCTTACCTTGTACACGTGTTAGTTCGATTGCATATAATGCGTGCTTACCTTGTGCACGTGTTCATTGGATTATATATAAGCATGCATAAAGTGAGTGCTGATCGCAAGTACCAAATCTGACAGGTCCTTGGCGCGGCTATCATGCGTCAGCGATGTAAATTCAAACTGGACCTTTCAGCTTCAAAATGTATGAGACAGCGTCGAGCAACGTCGTTCACTACTCTGCGGCTTTCGAAGGTGAAGAGATCAGGCTTATCACTGTTTCTCGTGAATCAAGAAGTTCATTGCTAATAAGTATGTATTGTGAAAATTAAACTCTTCGTAGAATCAAAGATTTTGTGTAATGGAATACTCTTGTGGAATAGAAGCTGTTGGTGTAAATGAAAACAAATTGGCTTCTTTGGCATGATGGATGAATTTTTCGCACATTAAGCGAGTTTGACCCGTGCGGGGTCACAGCAATCGAAATACGCGAGGGCCACAGTGACATGCATTGCATATGACAGGTAAAAAAGAAATTTCTATTCAATTGAGCCAAAGTCTACTACTTAGAAATCTTGTGCCCTAGAGTATTGGAAGTATTAAAAAAGTCTCTGTGATTATAAATCCACTAGGATTGAGCCAAAGGGAGTATGTAATTTAACTAAACATGCTTAAGTACCCGTCTTATGAGCCATCCTTAGCTGCTTGTATGAAGAAAAGTATCTTCGAGACAGGTACGACTGTGCGCGTACCCTTGTGGACTCTCAAACCCAGTATGCATTGACACGTCGTCCCTAAACGAGAAAATGATATGAATTTTGGCGATGAAAAAGATCATTAGTTTTTACATCTATGAAGACCTACTTTCATTATCGAAAATCAAACATATATTGAAAATAGAATCTAAAAGTTAAATCTACTTATTGTCTTCACAAGATACCTTCCACTGCCTCTGTTGCCTCGGCAATCTCTTCTGGCGTGATAAACTCCAAACCATTTGCCAAGGTTTTTGCAGCTGACTTGATGGCATAAGAGCATCCATCAAGAAAAATTTGCAAAAAACTTTTCTCTCCTCTTTTTTGGTTCCAAAGGGGGGACGATCTGCTGAGAAAGGTCACCTTATCTTCAGAAGAAAAGTAATCTGCCTGAACCAGTTTGTTAAGGCTAGCTAACAAATTTTCGGTAAAGTTGGCCATGAGTTTGAGAGTAACTACCTTCTTGATTTCTTCCAAGTCATGTTTTGTGCTATTGGAAAGAATGGGACCACTGGAGGAATTGAAATGTCCTGAGCTATTTGCAGGTGTAGCAGAGGTATCAATTGGTGCAGCGAGGATAGAAGGAGTGAGAGCAAGTGACAAAAGAGAAAGTTTCATTTTTGGTGAATGAAGGTGAATTAAAGAAGGGAACCTGTGTCTTTTATATTACTTCGGACGATGCGAATTAATTGGCTGCTGTGTCGGCTTTAAGTTGTCATTGGCAATAATTCCACTCAACCCCTGCAAATATGAATACCCCTAAAAAACTGAAAATTATTAAGAAATAGGGCACTTTGCAAAAGTACTACAATTTACAAACTAGTCCAGACTTTCTCCAGCGAGCTTCAGCTTTTTAATTGGATATTGATAGAGGCTGACCAGCTTCTATTAAAAAATATTCAAATTTAGTTTGAAATTGTGGGAAACTGGGTTTTGGAATAACAATGGCTATATTGCTACTAATTGGGAGTTCCGAAGTTTCATACTGAATCCCCACAATGTTGAAATGTGGCTTTCTGTATCCGCTCATGTATGTTCCTGTACTGGGTGAAATTAATTAAAATTGAATTACTTGATTTTTAATTAGGAATTTCATGTCTCCCAAATTGTGTGCATAATTATTATGACGTAATCCCGAAGCTGTACACATTCTACAGAAACTTGTGTTGAACTTGAAAAACATCAGTACATCTCATAGGCCGGTGTCCTGCATAACGCAGAAATCAGGCCATGCATTTGAATATAAGCCATGGTACATATTGTCAGAGAGCACGGTGTCTAATCCAAAGGAAACGATTGGCCCAACTCCTCATTAAAAGTCAGCAAGCAAGGTTGCTACTTATGGATGTATGCAGGGTTTAGCATACATGTGTGGCTTATCTTCATTCGAGAAAGACGGTCGACAAAAGCCCCTTGTACAGTTTTTAAGAAATACATAAAATTTCTACTGTAATGAAGGCTAGCACAAGAACAGTGTTATATTTGTTAAGGTGTCATACGATACTACCGTTCCGTAACATTTGGACGCTAAGATTGCTGTATGTAATATAGGCATATACACAGGATGAACGGTCCAATTTTGTGTATATTTCTTCACTGTTGTAATACGACGCAAATATACAGGATATGCCCCCCAATATGCACCTGCAAATTGAGCTTCGTAAACCTCTGACAAATTTTAGAGTTTGAGCTGTCAATTTCCTCGATCGGTTACCCACTCATTTAAGCACCTCGCGTCTCGGTCCTGGTTTTGGAACTCGCACTACCTTTTTTTTTTCTAGTTTAGCGGAGACGGAAACCTATGATTCTTTTTCTTATGTCTAACATTTCTACTTCGACTGAAAACCAAATATAGTGAAATATCTTTTTCAGCTTGTTGCAATTGCTCATGTATGCTTTAAGAAGGGCAACCTTTTTTGGTTTCTCAAAATTGAGGCTTCTTGTATACAAGACGCCGAAGGCCTCCCTGCAAGATCCTCCGCCCTGAAATCACCGTAGGGGTTTGCCATAATGGGTCCCTGTTTGAGTTACACCACTTTTGACTGCATCCTGCGCCACTACTTTTGGACGCTGAATATGAGATAGAATCCGATGATTCGTTTCTCTTCAGGGACTTTTCGCACTCTATTAATTTCCAGACTCGTGATGGGGATCACATGACTCACTAGCAAGAGTAGAGCTTCACTGCTCGACCAGACAAATGAATAATACAGACCAATCAGTCATACCATTTCTAAGAAGCTAATTAAGAATTTTCATTAGCAATTATCCTGAGGCTTGGAATGATATAAGAAACCCAGTATTTTATCAAAGTGGCCTCAGACCTCTCAATTAAGACTTCAAAAACGCATACTGACGATTACTTGTCAATGAATACCTAGCATGTACTGAGTCAAGGGACTTCATAGACGTGTTACATGCAGACTGGTGATATATATTGTGTGCAGGTAGTAATTGTGTAAAGAGGATACAATGTTTTCCAAAACTACAGTGTTTTTCAAAATTATTCACACCAGTGCGACAAAATTATTCATACCAATATTTCAAAATTATTTAAAATAGTGCGACAAAATTATTTAAACTAGTGCGACAAAATTATTCAAACCAATATTTCAAAATGTTTCACACTTCGCACAATATTTCAAACCAAATGACGAAATGTCTCACACCAACTTTTTTAGAATTCAATAATCTGAATAATCTAGAGGATTGCCTCATATTTACTCATTTGGGAGTCTTCCAATCAAGGATCAAAAGGGCCAAAACTGAACTAGTTTCCATGTTATCTTGTATATAAAAACTTGTATTTGGTTTGAATAATTTTGAAATGTTGGTTTGTTAATTTTGAAATGTTGGTTTGTTAATTTTGAAATGTTGGTTTGTTAATTTTGAAATGTGGTTTGTTAATTTTGAAATGTTGGTTTGTTAATTTTGAAATATTGGTTTGTATAATTTTGTCGCACTAGTTTGAATAATTTTTTCGCACTCGTTTGAATTATTCTGAAAAACACTGTACTTCCGTGTCCACGTCAAACATCCGTACCTCCGACAAGCCATAGTTATCCAAGGTAATAGGATCTCATAATCTCTTCAAGGTAAGTGAATACCTCCTTGTTGGTGTTAATTTCAAGAGACTAGTTCTTGGATGTGTCAGTATCTTAGATAGCTGCACGTGAGCCACTTCTGGTGGGTCTGGTAGCGGTAGACATTTTGATATATCTTCTGTCAGATCCACCTTGGGTATTACACTACCCACTGGCCCAAATTATAGCTACGCTGTGCGATTAGTGGAGGAAACACGATAGACCTTGTCCAACGCGCTCTCTACGTGTCTTCCTTAGATACAGCCGCCTTACAGCAGCGCATTTCATAACAAGGAGCCAGCTCACCGACTGGCTCTTCCCCTCGGGTTATATAATTACCTAGATTCCCACATATTGGGAATCCATCAACGAATACACACGTGATAGATAAAACAGACGATACTAAAGAATCTAACATCTTCTCTGATGAATATACTTGATACCTCACAGTCACGGAGATAGCCTTTCCTCACATTGGAGAAGATCTTGACCCCTATTTGCTACAGAAGTGGTGGGTGTGTGCACATAGCGTACGTGGCGACTCCATTAAGAAATCGAAGGGCTTGTGTGAAACAACTGGATAGCCAAGATGCGTAAATCGCGCAACCTCAGACTTTGAGTTCCAACACTTCGGGTGAGGTTTTTTTCCCCACTTCGCACCAATTCATAAACTTTGGTTTTGTAGGGTACAACTTACATATCCCTGTATATCAATGTATACTAAAACATAGGTTGAAAACCGTGGCGATGGGTGACATCTTTCTGAGCAGGAATAATCAATCGAAAACCGGAATGAGGATCGTCCCACTGAAATACGAAACTGACTTCTTAAAGTCTACGTAAGTAAACCCACATATCCTTTCTGGGGTTATTACGAATGACTAAACCAAATTTTAAACTACGGAAACTATCAAAGAACCTAGTACAAGACACTTTATATCAAATCGTGAATAAGCAAATTGATGAAAGGAAAATTTAATAAATGGTAAATTAAGCGAAAGTGATCATTCTATTATTAACAAAAATTACAGTACTGTTTTGATTTGGCACTGGTAAGGCGTCAATCTGCTGAAATGCAGTACCACAGTACGTCCCGCGAAGACCTGCGGGGACCTCGAGATGTTAGGGCATTGTAAGAGGCGCATTTATTGTTTAGAGCCTGAGTTAATAATAAAGCGGATGTTACACTTCTATGTTTAAAAAAAAATTTTACTGAGCTGTAACGAAAAAATATACAAGTTGGCCAGCATGTGAAAAAATTCAAACACTTCTCAACTCTATTCGAAAATCATCAAGAGCGATCTAAAAGAGTCTCCTGCAATTTATATAAAAAGTAAATAAACATTACTGCAACTATGACTAAGTGGGACCAACCTTTTTGAGAATGTTGTTGAAGTCACAAGACATTACTGTCCATTATAGACGAAAGATAAGTGTAACGCAAAACAAAATCCGCCAGTTTTAACGATAGAACTCCTCACAATCGAACGCTGTGCGACGCGAAAGGGTCTAGATTTCATGGCGAAGACAGCGTGCGACCTTTTTGTAGGTTCTTTTCAACCCATATTTTAGTTTACACCGGAATATAGGGATATGTAAGTCGTACCTTACAAGACTGAGACTTGTAGACGGGGATAAAACACATGCTTATTGTTTTACTCGTATAGACCTGCATACAACGTTTCACCGGTCTGTAAGTGATGCGTCTACGAAGTAACTTGAATTCGCTAGATGCTCGGAAGCATCTCAACTATTTTTCTTGGGTCTATAAAACCCTATGTTCTCTTTCTGGAAATCCATAAAAAATGAACACTTTAGTGAGATATTAGATGCCTAAAAAAATCCTTCAGATCTACAACTCCTTAGTTGAAAAAATAGAATTTTAATCTAAAAAAAAAAAAAAAAA